>BLKR01009143.1:0-178327 GCA_011170035.1 Teleogryllus occipitalis
TGTGACAATATTATATAATACTCGATTTTCAATAATATTCTGCTCAATTAATATTTGATATTAATAAATTGTTATTTTCGATTTATGACCAACTGTTTAATCATCCTGCGTGTTTAATCAGTCTGTGACTAAATAATGGAGATTTTAGAAAAAAATATGTTTTACTGGCTATGTGAATGTAATTATATTAAATGTAGGTTACAGTGTACTACATTAGAGAACTGAAAACAGATGTTTCTTGTTTGCAACAAGGTGAACTCAGAAGGCTATTCAATTATTATAATTACATAACTAAAATTAAGATTAATCTTCTCTTTCAACATCGCCTCTTGTGAACCTCAGGGAACATTTCTGTCCAGTTGGTTAATTCTTTCCTTCTTGCCATTTGATGACTGTCGATGCAGAGTATTTTGAATATTTAATAAATAGCCCCTTTCTGACAATCAGGAATATCTGTTGATAAATTTAAAACAAAACAAAAGAACTAATGCATTTTGAAATATGTTACATATTGGCATACTTTTCTATTTCCTTCTTTCTCGCTGTAGAGGTACTCTGTATTTAATAAAATCAAATCATTTACATTACAATTTAAAGTATCTGGAGGGCTTTGTGTACATTCGTAAACTGACATGAAGCACAAAATCAATGCTTACCCTTCGCTTTTGAAAATCGTATTGGGAAGATTATGACTTTCTTCCACTGTAGTGGATGTCTGTCGGGGAATTCGAAACGTGTTAATTTGTCCTCGAGTCTCACACCGGGCGATGGCGCGCGAAAGGTTGTTAGATATTAATGCAATCATTGCACTGTGGTGTAGATGCTTATAGATGTTGCGTGACAGGTTCGGAATGGTAAGGAAATGGGAGGGGAAGATAAAGGAGAAGTTAAAAAGGGAAATGGACGGGGAGTAAAAAGATAAGCGGGCCGAAAGGAACTAATTGAGTTTGTGTAAAAGATTACCATAAATGGAGAACGGAATATGTTGTAATAAAAAAGTAAAATATATACATAAAGATGTACGTTTTTTTAAATATATACGAAAAAGTAGACTATGTAAATTAAAAATTCATTATAGTGTTAAAAAGCTTCTATATAGCATTTTCCGAGCACAGAAAACTTGGTTCACTGAAAGTTGGAATCGCTGATCTATCATGAATTTGAAGAGGTCGAAAGAAAGTTCAACCTCTTCAGAAGTAATTGTACACAGTTTCGTTTGAAAGATAAAAATACCTTCGTAGCATAGTGTTGTCTACGAGGAGCTCAAATGAATAGAACAATCATTCTTAGTTACCTATATATTTCGTAACTGAAATGTAACGAAAAATATGTAAATAATTCGTAAAATATGTATACCAAAACATGTAAATATATGTAAAATAAAAATCGTTCTAATTCATTCAAAAGTCGTGTAAACGAAAAAAAACTATGATTAAATGCAGGTACCTTATTCTTCTAAAAATATTTATTTACAAGAAAATTCTTTTCCTAATCATAACTATCTATGAATTGATTGCTTTCAGCCACGGAAATTATTTTTTCGTTTAATTTTGTAAAGGATTTCTGATACTATTCGAGAGTATTTTCTGTTCTTGGTCTAATATTTTAATGATTGTAAAATCAATATTGCTATTGAAATTAAGTTGGTGTTTTGGAAATTAATTTTGTCTGTATGAAAGATCTAAGATATTTTTGCATGTTCATTAATACAGTCGAATCCGGTTATAGTGAGCTCGAATGTAGTGAATCCTCGGTTATTGTGAACTGAAGTCACTGGTCCCGTTTCACTTACTTTACAGGTAAACATAAGATTCGGTTATAGTAAAACGGAACCTCGGCTATAGTGAAAGTAGGAAATACAACATCCTGTAAAATAATTCCCTCCTGTAAAAGAATATTTCCCCTCAGCGTCACAAACTCCGTCGGGGAGTGGGAAGATGTTCCAACAGTGGGAAGCATTGAAGGGTGTCAAGACTGCATTACGATACTTAGATACAGTGAACAATGCAGAATCATGTATGGAGAGAGGACGAACTCTGGAGAAGGATCTAGAAAAAGTACAAATGAAAAATGTATGAAGCAAACATTTGAAAATAATTGATTTTTAAGGACAAATAAAGATATTGAAATTTCAGTTCGTGCTGTTAATATAGTTTGCTGTATCTCTATATTAATAAAATCAATCATTTGGAGAAATTCTATTTAATCGTGATCTCATCGGCTATAGTGCACATCTGATATAGTGAACCAAAAGTTGTTGGTCCCAAGAAGTTCACTACAACCGGAGTCGACTGTCTGTACTTTTCATTTCCATTTAGTTTATCCCACATGGTGGACAAGAGGCAATCTTTACTTTTAATCCCACAAACAATATTTTCTGGCTCCATTTTTTCAATTTTCTCAAAATAATGCACTATAAAAAAAATTGGTGGAAATATTTAACATATTTGAAAATGCGTCTTTTTTTATTTTAAACTCACCAATAGGCATTTTTATTGTCACAAAAACTAGAAGTGAATGTGTATGATTGACTCAAAATAAATGTTTTCTTCCTGTTATATTTCTTTCCTTAGACTTTTGATTCTTTCGCTAGGTCCCTTCCTCCTTTCTTTTGTTTAGATTGCTTTTCTTGGAATCCCTTACTGATTTCATCTATCTTCTTTTAAAACACCTCTCTATCCCAGATATTTTCTAAGTTGATCTCAACTTCGTCATGACTTACGATTTCCTCAATTCATTTTGCAGTCAATTTTTTATTTGAGATTTACGTAATTGAGGATCTTTAAACATCTTGGTTGTGCGTGCACGAGGGTGCGTGTATGCGCTCGATCATGCGTGCGTGTGTAAATCTCCACTCATTTTAACAACGTACCCAAGCATTCAAGTCTTATCGTTCGTTTCCTTTTCTGTCTGTTTACATGAATCTTCATTCTTCCCATGCCTCCAATTCCATCAATTCGAAGTATCTTTCTAAGGATTTTCCTTTCCTTCCGCAGTTCTTACATTTTCCATCTTCTTGTTCAATAGTTCTGAACACTTTCTGATTTAACATTTATTGTGTTGTCTGGATTTTTGCTATGAAGGAGCTCGACCTTTTATTATTTATTATTTAAGATTCATGTAATGACATCGTATTTCTTTTGTGTTATTTCTTTTCTTAAATGTTGGATATCTTCTAAAAATTCAGGCCATAATATAACCAACATTTTTTTCAGGCTCAGATGTTCGTAATTGGTGCTGCAGCAGCTGCTATTGGAATAGCAGCAGCAGTAGAACATGCAAATCGGCCACAAACGCTTTATAACGCAGCAAGACGAGATCACGTATTGGCTCTTAATGAACTTCTAAACCAGGTATTCATTATTCCTGATGTATGTACTTATATGATTACTTTCATTTTATAAATACTCGTCTGTATCGAATATTATTTAAAATTTAGAGACAGTCTCGACCTTAGCCGACGTCGCTAGCCGAATTAATTTACGACGCCCCGTGGAGTCTCGGAGGTTAAGCGGGTTCCTGGTTAGGTGACTTGGGGGTTTTTATCGTGGCGGCTGAGGGTAGTAGATAGAATTCGACACGACTGTTTGCGTCTTTCTCTGTCCTGACGCACGTTGGCGCATGATCGCAACCGCATCAAGCAGTGCTGCAGATCAAGTGACTCTACCGGCAAGACTGAAAATGACACAAAACCTCGTGCCAAATTCCATCTTGGAGATACTACCCTCAGCCGCCACGTTAGAAAAAACCATGGTGGAAATAACACCATGGAAAAATCCACCAATTTCCACCATGGAAAAAAAACAAGTATAGGAACTTCGGGATCAACGGCGCCGAGCCCCTGGCCGAAGGGATAAAAGGCACTGGCTACGACGTGACTAGTGGTGGCAAATTTTAGCAAAACATCGATACATCATCAAAAGGTTTGCGATGTCGATCGACGTCGATGCCAAAACAACATCAACAAAAACATCGATGTTCTAAATATGATAAAAAGAAATGTCGATGTCCTGGTTCTAATGTGAAACATAACACGACAATACTAGTTAAAAATATATTCTGCCTTCAATTAGACTATCATCTTAATTATTTAATCAATGTTCTATGTAGTCAAGGTTCAAATCGCAGTTTAACGATGTTACCATGTAAAAAAATAATCAAAAAGGGTAACAACATTGCAGAAAGTTTGCGAATAGCAAACGGATTTGTGCCACCTGGAATTGACAACAGTGACAATTGCCAAAGGCTGTTGATTGCGAGCAATCCACAAATAAAATAGATACTAGAAACCTTCCCGGACATCCTGTGCATATTTACATGAGGGTCACCAGTGGACCATTGTATTTGAAAGAGTGAGTACTTATTCAAATTCAATGATATTCAGGATATTTCAAAGGTAAAACAAGTACATAAATATTAAGTGATTTTTAGCAAGAAAAGGAACTATATGGAAGAAAAAACTACAAAACAAAATACATGGAACAAATCCTATACAATAACGCTGATACAAGTGGTAATTTAGAACGCTAAGAGCATTCTATAATAAATTGTGCTCCACTCTATTGGAAAAAGTTGAAACTAAATCAATTTGAAGCTCGCCTGGATAGACACAGATCTTGAAATAAACACCAGTGTGAGGCCCACCCTTGAACCTCATGGCCCTCACCGGAAGTATTGCGGGGACCCACCGGTGGGCCTCAAGGCTCAATTGTCAAACTGTGTGAGGCCCACCTGTGACCCTCATGGCAGTCAATGTGTTAATTTCTCTACACAATTTTCCAGTCTTCTCCATCTCCTTGTGGACCATCCTTCCCCGTGTGACCCTTGGTCTTCCCGCAACTCATTGTCGCTACAGGTTCTATCTAAAGCTTGCCTTCCTGTAGGTTTTCTCAGTGTGTCCTATCCATCACCATTTCCTCTTTCTAATCTGGAGTTCTGTTGATACTTTTTCAGCTTTCTTCCATAGTTCTTCATTTCTTATTTTCATGGGCCAGTAGGCTTTAAATAATTTTTGGAGACACCTGTGATAAAAGTTTGTAATTTGGTTGGTATGGTTTTATTCCATCGCCATCCATAAAGTAAGACTGCCTTGACATTGCTGTTGAATATTCTCAACTTTATTTTCTATGAATTACAGTTGTTTTTCCAAATGAGGTAAAACTTCAGGAACATGGAATTTGCTTTACCAATTCTACTATTGTCACAGTCAGTCAGTGTCAAGTGGCTTTTTGCTTCTAGACATAAATTGTATGTTTACTCCTCCCTCAACATCATAAGCAATTTAAACTTTATTTTTTTCATGCAATAAACTAGTTATTTCACTTTTAATCTAAAGAGCAGAAGTGGATGTAATATTGTTATTGAAGAATCATTTTCTTGTTCATTCTAAGCCTTTTTATTAAAACAAAGCCTACAAATGTATCTGATTATGTTTTTATTTCAAGTTTTGGGAAACACAGAACCATCTAGTGAAATTAATTTTGAATGTTTGAATTAAAGAAAAAATATTTGTTGAGTTGTGCAAAAGTTGAACTAATGTAATTAATAATAAAATAAATTGTATATTGTATTTGTTGTATGTGCCAAGGGACATGATCCATTCAAACCTAATAGAAATGGAGATACACCATTGCATCTAGCAGCCTGCCATGGAAGCATAAATGTCATGAGTGAATTGTTAGAATGTTACCCATCACTGGCTTACATAAGAAATGACAAACAGAATACACCTTTAATTGAAGCTGTTGTAGCTGGAATTCCAAGATCCGTTTCATTCCTTATAAAATATGATACATCTGAGGTAGGTTTTTTAAGTTTACCAATTTAGTTTGCTGGCAGCTACTTTACCCAATTTGCATTTTTATATGACCTTTGGATTGATTAATTTTCGTGCTTGCTTGGGACAGGCATGTCACGAGTGCCACAAGCTTTGGGGAGGGGGCGATATGTGCTAACATGCACAGAGGGGGAGGGGGGAGGTACTCAATATTTAAATTTCAGAGGATCTAAATGAAGTGGTGCTCCAACTGAATATATTCAGTTGGATTAATTTATTACACAAAATGAATGCCTTATCAATGTTATATGTTATTATAAAGCCTAATATGTTAATTTATTATATTATGATCATAATAATATAATAAAATGTATAATTGTAACTTGACATCGTAACAGAAGATGGTATGGTTTGTAGTGGGGATTATTTGAATGTTTAGAAGTTGACATCTTAGCTAGTAAGTACGAATTCACAGTACGCTTACCTATTTTCCGATACACATTTGCTGGGCTAGATTAATAGTAGGTGGGTGTATTACATACTTATGGGCATGTCCTAGTCAGCTTTAGCTAATGAATTTCTGTATTACGTAATGAAATAGTTTATATTTATACAAACAAATAACTGTTTATTCAAAAGTTTTGGACAAGAAACTGGTGGAGAAAATTAATGATAGAATCATGTTTTCACAGATACAGAGAGCAATAGCTGAGAGCAATCATCCAGGCGTAACAGCTGTCCTTCTGGAAGCTCTTAAAGATAATGGAGCAAGTATGATGTGTACAGCAGCTCGTAATGGACAGTTAAATAAGTTGCTGAAATTACTGGAGAGCGGTGCCTCACCTGATCTCAGGGATCATGCTGGATTGGCACCATTACATCATGCTGCAGCATCGGGCAGAGTCCAATGTATAACAGTACTAATAAAGTACAAGGCGTATGTTAATGCAAGATGCAAACAAGGTATGATGGCTACAGGAATTTGTTGTGCAGTTGTATTACCGGGTGATCAGTATAAAATGCAACCCTGCTGTTCAAGGCACTGACAGACAAGTGAAAGTTTTGCAACATTGCTTCTGGGACAGCTCCTTCGACTACATTTCAGTGACACTCCATTCACCAACACCCCCTTCGTTTCACTCACCCCCTTCCTGTGGTCATACCTGTTCAAAACAATACAGGCCGCGTCTTCATTCATAGTTTCCTTCTTTCGCAGTTAACTTACAATGTGCCTCAGCGTAGAGCAACGCAGTTTTGTGATGGAGGAGTATTTCCAAATGCAATCTTTCAAAGAGTGCCAGGCAACTTTCAGAGAAAAATTTCATCTGAATCTATTCCAAACAAGAGTACTGTATTTCAGTTAGTAAAATGCAATCGTGAGATGGGAGGTGTGTTTGATAGCAAACGCAGTTGCCAAATTACAGTGCTCACACAGCAAAAACTAAAGGCAGTTCGGGATGTTCTTTTAACTTCCCCGAAAACATCATTAAGGAAACTTCAGCAGCAATGTAATCTTTCTTATGGAAGTGCGCACTGTGCCACTACAAAATTGAAAATGCACGCGTTCAAACTGCGGATATTTCAGAAGCTTAAGATTCCTGATCAGGCTGCTCACATGCATTATTGTAATTGGCAATGTCGATTCGTTAGCAAAGCTCTTGAGACTTGATAACATATTTTTTAGTGAAGAGACTTAGTTTCATCTGGATGGATATGTTAACTAATAGTAGTCTCTGAGGGTAACGAGAGACCATAGGAAACAGTAGAGAGACCATTGCCTTAAAAAAAGATTGGAGTATGCTGTGCCATTTTCGACGCAGATTAATTGGTCTGTTTTTTTTTTTTCAAAGAAACAGTAACTGCGGATATGTATCAGAATAAATTGAGAAATTAATTTTTATTATATTTTAATTAGTTAATTATTTTTAAAGTAACCTTATTCAATAATACTAATGATGATGATGATGATGATGATGATAATAATAATAATAATAATAATAATAATAATAATAATAATAATAATATTAGTGATAATAGTAATAATAACAACAACAACAAACATTTGTTCTGCGAATCTGAATTTATAATTTATTAATATTTATTTAAAACAGAAAAGTATAAAACATATACATTTCTGGAGCATATGTTCTGGAGTGTATGTATCTTGTTATGAAACTAAAACAAGCAAAGGTTACTATTAAATTTACCTCAATGTATATTTAACATGGCAAGTTTATTTCACTTTTAAACAATATACGAAGGAATCGTTGTTCTTGACAATTCAATTTTCTTTCGACACCAAAGAAACTGGCGCGTGCCTTTCTTTCTGAACTTGTGGCCACAGCGGTCACCTGCCCTCCTCCTCAGGGTGGTGTTAGTGGGAGAGGGGATTGAGCATACTTCCCGTCAGTTTACCTGCTTGAAACCACCAGCCACTATCCGACCTGCTCAAACATGGTTGCGGGTGCATTTCACTAAGCCAGCAGTGGGTTGCATTTTATACTGATCACCCGGTACTAGGACAACCTTAATGAGACCCTGAAATAATGGTTCCCTAACCTCCTTAGAACACCCTTAAAAGAATGCTTGCTATCTTCAACACTTATAACTAGGGTATGGATTTATATGCTGTAAAAACTGTGAAATTATGCATACAAATACACAAAAACACTGTTCTTTAAACTTTATATGCATTTAGGGAACAAAGGTGAAAAGCTGCAATTTCTTTTGCAGTGAAATATTTTGTTATTCACCTTGTAAAATTGTTTTTATTTTTTTAATCTGTTCTCAAATCTGCTTTACATCATTTGATTTCCTAAATGTTTTATGGAACAAACCATCCTTCTGGTTCTGGGAGATTGTTGAAAGAGGTTGCCTCAGAATGAAATGTTTCTTCAGTGGTCTGCTCAAGATCATAATTTTGGAGCTCAAAGATCATCTCAGGCAGAGTAATGAAATGTGTATCAATATGAGAGATCACTTTGGGTTCCTTCTTAACATGAAGCCATTCTTGCAGGCTGTGAGAGCATAAATACAAATACTTTCTCGATTTCTTCAGCTAATAAAGTAGCCACTAATAAAGTGCTGCCTTTTGCCGTGTTCCCACATACATAGTAATGACACGTCCTGAAAGAAGGAGAATATCTGGTTGTTCCTCTTTGAATATTGGTTTTTAATGGAAGTTTGACAAAAGCTCCGAAGAAATCAAAGTAGGTGTGTATTTTTATTTGTACAAATTTTACAAAATAGTTCACCAGACAAACGAGATGTACTAGAGTAGATAACATTGTCTTTGGCCTTTTAAATAAGCAGCTGTACTTAGGTAATAAATATTCTCCTGCAAAATAGCATTTTTTTTTGTGCTCTGATGAATCATTTTGGAGCAGAGAATGTGGACAGTCACTGTTGCCTTCACAACACTGAGCCAGCAAAAGATCACAAGACAGTTTGTTCAAAACAAGCAGAGAGGAGACAAGCCACTCTCACAGAGAAGATTGGTCATGCAGACACACCAGGATACTGCCAGACAAATGAATGTACTTCTCAATTCAATCACAAAAGCCCTAAACTTGAAAGCAATCTCACTGTTCACATTTAAGAGGAGACATTTTTAATAATAAGTCAAACTTATTTCAATATTCCATTACTCTTAAAGTCAAAATATGCTCAGTGGTTCACAGATACACTTATGCTAAACAGATTTTGTTTTTGCATTCCAAATAATTTATAAAATTGTGATTTTATGCATATCATTACATTTAAGGGAGAAAAAACCTACAAATACGCAATAACTACATAGCCTACTTATAACATAAATGAATACAAACTTTCCTTATGCTTTTCTAATCAGAGCCATACTGAGAAAGTTTTTTGGAAGATCAAATAAAATGAAGCAATCATAATATTCTTGAGAGCATTGCATCGCAAGATACTGTTTTGCAATAGAAGGCCAAAATTTAGAGCTCTATAGAAAGTGTTTATTAGATTTTCTTACATCCAGATTACTTAAAAATCACACTACATAAGTTCTTACTCAAATATGTCCAGGAGTAATTCTCAACCAGAAAAAAACTGTAAGTACTCACTCTTTTGACGTGACCTTTCATTTGTTTTTACATTCATGTCTCTGAAAACTGCCTACTTATTATCTTCAGGGCCATTTTAACATCTTTGGGGGCCCTTGGACGTATGCTAATTTGGTTGCCTCTACTCTTACTTTCACTGATCTCTCTTCCTCCTCTTCCTCCCCCCCCTCTGTCAATTTAAAGACAAGTTTTGTTAAAAAAATTAACTTCTCATCACTGAGTGACTTCTCGCGTCAACCAGCAACATTTCATAGTATAAATGATTATCCAATAATGCACCACACATCACTCCATTATGCAAATTTGTTTGCAAATAGTTTAATCATTCATCACTATTTATGTGTTTTTTAATTTTATTTTTTGAAACATTTAGTATTAAATAATTTTTTTAAGAATTGTTGGGGCCCTGGGCCCAAGCCCTTCGAGTCCATGCATTAACACGGGCCTGATTGTCATTGTATATATCAGGAGTTTAGAGTTCATTTTCCCTTTTATTTATTTAGGTGCATCAAAACAAGAAACTGTATGGGATTGTAGGTCAGGGAACAAAGTGTATTTAGTGATCAGGAGCGAAGCAGGGTATTATCTCAACATTTGCTCAATGGATGAAAAGGATATGATATAGTATAGGGAAATGAATGGATAAAATGTGATCAAGAAGGGGGCAGGGGAATTATAATACAAGAATATATCCATAATCTGTTTGAATTTGTTGATTGTACAGTATTGTACACAGTCCAATGGATGTCACCAGTTTTGGTGAGTGTTCATACCACTTGGAGCATGTGTTAAGAACTTCAAGGGCATTGCAGATCTACCATTGGAAGTAACTAAATACCCTGTCGTATCTTTTCAAGAATTCGGTCTTTCCTAGAATTGGGCAAGCTGAGATAATATGAGCAATGGTTTCTACATGTTCCTGGCAAATGTGGCATTTATAATTTTGGGATATTTTGAGAACTGCTTTATCATAATGTTGTGTTCTCAATTCCTGATCTTGGGCAGCTATTACAACTGCTTCCAATTCTGGTTTCATTCTGCTCCTTTTAAGCCACATAAATGATTGATCTTTATTGATCTGCCCCTCATCCATTCTTTTTAGATATTGTCCATGGAGTGATTTGTCTCTCCATACATTCTTTAACATTTTTTGTGCTTCATATTTCATGTTAAGTCGCATCAGAAGTTCAGTGTCAGAGTTATTCTGCATGTCTTTCAGAGTCTTCTTGGCAATGCTTCTTGCTACATTTATAATGTCTCTGTTTCCCCATTCTTCAGTCAGATTTAATGACCCACCTCATTAGTGGATCATTTTGATGACTGACTATTCAACATACTTTCCCACTTTGACTATAGCATTGTGCCAGGAGGCTTCAGTTTGTCTGAGGCCCCTTCCTCCTTTCTTATGTGACAAGTGAAGTCTATGTACATCAGCTTGAGAGTGGGCGACATGAAGCAATGTAAGCAGTTTTCTGTAATACTCTCTGTGAATTGTCTCATCATCATCATCATCATCATCATCATCATCATCATCATCATCATATTATTATTATTATTATTATTATTATTATTATTATTATTATTATTATTATTATTATTATTATTATTGCAATGATGATAATAATAATAATAATAATAATAATAATTATTATTATTATTATTATTATTATTATTATTATTATTATTCTGTAATTTAATAATTATCTGGTCAAACAGTATACGATTTTTTGTTTGAGGATTGTTTGCCGTGCACTGTTATACCCAGTATCAAATATGATTACCACATTGTGTCTTATTTTATTAATATATGGACTGCATGAAAATAGATGATCCCCCTTAAATTAGTGACAAAAAAATCCCTCAGATTTGTTAATGAAGAGGCAAGGCAATGGTTATTGTCAAAGCAAATCCACTTTTGTGAAGTTAATTAATTGTTGTAATATATATTCAATCATAAATAAATTTGTAAGAGTCTCTAGATTTATTTTTTCTGAGACATATAAAGAATATTTTTAATTTGTATATGCATTAGCTATTCTTCAAGATATCATGCTTTGTCATTTCATTTACATGTACGGAATATTGTTACTAGAAGGCCTTGGTTTGGGTTTGTTTTCACGTTAAATAATTTTAAATATTCTGGAATTTTATCACTCTACAATTTTTTCAGGTGACACCCCATTGCACAAAGCAGCAAAAAACAATCAACTGGAATCTGCAAGAATTCTGCTTGGAAGTGGAGCAAGTCGAATTTTCTCTAATAATTTAGGACAAGTTCCCTATGACATAGCAAATTCTCCAAGGTTGCAAACATTAGTGAAACCAAATTTTGTATTTTTTTTAATGAGAGTATTGAGTTATTAACATGTTCACTGTCCTGTGATCTGTATGTGGTTCACAAGACATAACACTGGATGGTTTTGCTATGTCCGTGAACCATATGTAGGTCACATGTGTTTACAATTTCTACACCAAACATTTTCATTGAACTTCCCGTAACTGCACAGATTTTGACATGAACTTGCCAGAATGGTTATAAAATTTAGAAATGCACCAAGGCGTGTGTGAAAAATTTTTTTTTTGTGAATATTACAGTAAAATTGTCTTATAGTTGGGAAGGTTAGGACGTGGGGAGACATTTTAATGTTCTCATAGGGACAGGGAATGTTTTAATGTCTGTTTCCTACTGGATCCTTGCTTACAGACCAAAATACTGAAGATATACCCTATTATTAAAATTTTGTTTCAGTCCTGCAAGTCTGTTAATTCTGATACGCAAAATTCTTATAAAAGCAGTGAAAATGCATAGGATTGAATCAAACTGTTCTTATATATATCTGAGGTTAATAAACATTATTATTTAAATAAGCCATTCAGGCACTCCATACTCTCTACAAATACACATCCTTCTTCAACTATGCTTACTTAAATAATCAACACCTTTGTGAATAGGAAGGTTTTCATTTGTGATTTTCTGTGAAAGCTATTTATTTTGTGCTAGTTCATTGTAATTTGTTAATTATATTCTTAAATTAGACCTGTTTTGTCAAAAACTTGTGACAAATCAAATGCTCTGAAGAATACACAAGGAGTCAACAACTTAAACTTCAAATCATTTTGATTTAACCCGTGTAGACGATAGTTGGCTCATTTGAATTAAAAAAGTTGGCAATATTGTGCCTTAGGAAGATTAATTAGTAATAGATGTATAAACATTCATAAGAAGTAATGTGAATAGAAATTGGTTTTAATTTTGTTTACTTATATTTTCAATTTATCTTGCTTGTAACATCAGTGTCATATTTGAGGCTAACACTAAAAAAATGGCCTAATCCACATTTTTAGTGATTGAAATTAATGTTTAATCACATATCAAGGTGCAAAAAAAAAAAAAAAAAAAATCTAAATGATTTCAGTATATTTCCGTTAAAAATTATCATGTAATTACAAAAAGGAATGATTTAGAACTAAATGTATTTCTGTTCCAATGTGGGCAATAGTGGTATATTACTCAGCAATAGGACCTCAGGCTTTTGCAGCATAAACCATTACTGCAATCAGACATACCATCCCATTGTTTTGGAAATCAGACATTCTTTCTTAATGCAGAAAACAATGTTTGCTAATTTATTGAATAAAACTTTAATTTGGTTACAGAATACTTCCACACATAAATGGAAGTTAATTTTGCAAGTGCAGTGCACTCGCATTTTAGACTCAGCCCACTACTCATTTACTAGTTCATTTCTTGATTGTAAGTGTTCAAAGAAATTTTTTTGAAGAAATTCACCCGGAAAGCACATTAGCCATTTTCTCCCAGAGAGGGTGGTACAAATCAACTTATTAATGAATGAAATGAAAACCATCTTCTTATACAACATACACTTACATCTGAACAAATTCTATGAATGCTCTTGGGAAAGTTTTCTTTTCTAAATTACTTGGTTTAATAATTTCTTGAGTGTGGAAATTGTAAATGAAGACTATATTTGAATTTATTGTCAATGGCAGGAAAAAATTAAAACTTATCATGAAGTGTTGATCTAACATTTAGGGAGAATGATCTCTTCCCCACCCTGTAATTGAGATGACCTTACAACTGATTATTACTAAATATAATGATTGTAATAATGGTCCAATTTCCATTTCTCAAGAGTCCCCATAAACTTTCTCAATGGAATAGTGACCTAACCCATGGAGAAAACAAAACCTGTAATACTCAATATCGTTAAGAAAACACCTTACAATTGTGGCACAAAAAGATTCAGAATTGAATATACTGAAAAATCTAAAAATGTGTGTAGCTTCTTCTTTTTTTATTGATAAAATTGTTAGTATTAGTAGTTAATTAGAACTATATTATTTAGTTTAATATCAAGTGTCTACCAGAGAGTGATTTCATGAGCTTTAAAACATTTTTTAGAAACTGATTCTTCCATATTTCAGTTGAAAATATTAAAATAAATTTATTTTGAAAGTTACATAATTTTACTAATAATTAATTACATAAAGGAGGATAATTTTGTTGGGTATAAAGTAATCCCATTTTTGAGGTAAGACAAAAAGGTTTTTGTAAAATGAATCTATAAATAGACTGTAATTTGGTTGTGGTTAGCTAACTTGCTTATTTGTGTATTGTTTATATTCACACTTTCTGTAGTATAAACACATGTTTATGTAGTTTTCCTTTTTTTAATGACCAACCTATCATATACGCAGATCGCTGTAAAGAGGAAAAAATAATAAAGGGCTGTTATTCAGTAAGGTATGTTAATCATTTACCAAAACCATGATGGAGGTTAAAGTAGAGAGTCCAGTCCAAGTGTCTCTTCATGTTCTCTCTCTAAAATCATGGAGAACATGATGTAAATGAATAAAACTTTCTGAAATGTGATGAAACACCTTAGTGGTTTGAATTGTTTGGAGATGCCCCAACAAAAGAAAATGTCTCTGGAGGGGTTCTACCTCTTTGAAGATTTCTTCAAACATTCTCCGTCTGGGTGGAAGACTGGGTAGCTGTGCACCACTGAGGCATGGTGCACCTCTACCTTTGATGAAGTTAGTGCATGCTCCTGATTCAGGGTTTTTAAAGTTTACAGTAACTTGCAGAAAACCTTTATCTTCTAGGCAGTAATAGGAGCTCATTCAACAGTTTTGTAAACAAAGTATATTTTAAACCCGTTCCCTTTCAGTTGATTTTGTTATAAAAATCTTCTACCCCCTCAAGTGTGTATACACATCTCTATTTTACAATATTGGCTGAATTTTTTAAAAAATATGATAGAAGCGGTGATGTTTTCATTAAGTGTGCACATGCACATGACATCATGTAACAATGACCAAAGGATATAGAAAATGTTTTTTAAAGTTAACAGTATGTTAGTTATTCAGCATTCCATGATTTTCTTTATAGGCAAGCATAATTGATTGGCTCGAGCAGATTGAGTACAGCTTCAGTCATCAGCATGAAATTCTGTCGTCTTCAGCTTTGTCAAAATCGTTTTCTGCTTTCAAACTGTTCTGAGGTCTTCTTCATTGAATTTCAAGCAACAATGGCATTAAATGGGATTCCTCTGCATGATTAAGGCGAGGAAGTAATTGACACCTCAAATGGAACATCAACCACTGATAGATGAGGGATGAGTGATTGAAGGAGAATCCAAATCAAAAGACAAAATCAATTGGGTCATTACCTCTTAGAAATTACTTTTTGTTAGTCACATGTGTCAAAATTTTAACAATTATTTATCATAAAATTTATAAAATATTCAATGAAAAATAAATTTTTTAAGGTTTCAGTTTTTTTTTATAGTTTGACTCTATCTCACTTCCTCATTCAACATTGCTTTTGATATTACATTCCCTGAACATCACTGAACAAGTTGCAAACAATCCAAAACATAGGATTTAATTTGAATATCTACTATACTTTGACTGGTCCACAAATCCCAGACAGGGCAGTGGAGAGCAAACTTGGTGAAAAAGATGCATATCTCATAAAGGTAACATGTTACACCCAACTGGAAACAGGAAAAAGTTGGCAATACATAAGGGGACCCTTATTAAATTGTAATATTATATTAACACATCTGTACCTCACCTAGCCAGATTGTCAAATCTATGCATTACTGGAAATGATTTTTAACTTAATTTGTTTATTCAAACTCTAAGGAGGCCATTATGAGTTTTTAATTATTTGATTAATTTTACAAATTGGATGGTTATAGACATTTTTATTATATTATTTCACTCTTCTTTTGCACTCCTACTTTCACTCTAAAGTACATGCGATATGACTTGCACAAAAGTGTCATATTTCGTTAATCTATGTATTGGGCAAATGCCTGTTCATTAGTGTACAATAAAAATAAAAAAAATGATAAGAATGTTTCAGCATAAATTTATATTTAAAAAGGAAACATCAGTACATATACACCCTTTGTTCATCTAACAAAAATTTAAGAAAAAGCAAAGCTTTATGTTCTTCATATAGGATTAGCACTTCTGTAACTTTTAAAATGTGTTCTTAATTTCTTTCAAAAATCTGGTGAGCCAGATGAATGTACTTATATTTTCAAAAATTTCTTGGTTAATTATATTCAAAACATCTTTCAGTAAGAATATTATCTTATTCTGTCATATTTTTGACTATCTCTTACCAGTTATCCATACCTTTATTGTATTATATTATTATTTAACTATCATCACCACTGCTTTTGCCCATTGCTCATCCTTGCCTGAGATCTTTATATTTTCTACTAAATATGACATTCACCATTTGTAAATTGTGGTCAATTTTTCAAATTTTATAACTGATTAGGGCCAAGAGCAAAATAATATCTACCTAAGATAATGAAAAGTCCCTGCCACTATTCTGAGATCAATATTTTTAAAAGGAAACAAAAACAATGTATGGCCTTGGGGCATCAAAATGTATACTTTTGATGCAAGATGTTCTCAGTGTCAATTTACTTCAACACACAGCTTACAGATACATAATCACTATTTTGGCTTAACTGAACAGCATTAGGATTAAAAGAAAATAGGATGTACAATTTGCATTTAAATTTAATTTTTTTTTTAATGCCAAACATTTTCAAATACCTTCACCCCCTAAATTTAATGCAAAGAAATCTAAAACGTATTCAGACGACCAGTGGACAAGTTGCAAAAGTTTGACTTAAACTATAACTGGACACGTCACATTAAAATTGAATAGTCAGGGCCACGGTGTAAGAAATATCTTACCCCATGGTCAGGACTCAGAAATGAAATTACAAATTAATGATACGTTGAGTATGGATAGTAAAAGTAGAAAATTAATATTTATTTACCTTGCCTTGCCTATTTATTTATGAATCTGTAGTATTTGTCAAAACTGACGTACTTAATGATGGGAACATATTTTCATTTAATACTGATATTTATAGTTACAACACACAATGTAGAAATCATGTTCATCAAGTGTCAGTATTAACAGCTCACTACAAGAAAACCACATACAATACATGTACATTACTTTGCAATGCATTGCCAGATGAAATTAAACAATTAAAATTGGTACACAAATTTTAGTTTAAAGCAAAATATTTTCTGCTGCGAAACTTTCTATACAATTAGAGACTATACTGATTGCCAAAAAGAAAAATAATGTTTACTTTAACAAAACAATAATATAGTATAATGAATTAGTTTACATTCGCATTTTATAATTAAAAAAAAAGACTTAATATGCCTATAACAAGTTATGTACTTCAGCTTCCGGGTCAATGACCCCCATCGCGATCGGGTTTGTGTCCAGTTTCCCTGATCTATTGAGCAAATGCTGAGATGGCCCCTTGATTTGCTTCTGGACGTAAATGTAACTTCGCTCTGCGCACGTTTTGTTGAGCTTTCCTTTTGCTTGTAGTGGCAGTAGAGCTAAGGGTGAGTTTCTATTTTGTTAGCATTTCAGAAAAATCAAATCTGTTCGTTCGTTTACCGTTACAAATAAGTTTTCTATAATTTGGAAACGAAACTATCTAGTTTTTGAAACGTTAATCTCTCGCTTTTTTAAATTTATTATTATTATTATTATTATTATTATTATTATTATTATTATTATTATTATTATTATTATTATTATTATTATTACTATTTTTCCATCTTTCAACAATTAATTGTTGGAAAAATTGTAATAAATTGTTGGGAAGGGATTCTGAAACTTAAGAAAACCCGCGCCGATGATTTTCTCCCCCATACGTCACATACAGTTTTTGACTAAATAAGTAAATAAATACTTTTATGCCATTTGCTTTTTATGTTCACACATTTTTTTTTCTTAGCCTTCTCGAAAAAGCAAAGGCCAAGAAAAAAAATGCCAATGCGAAAACATTACCAAAAATTTACTCATCAGTCATCAGGGCCGGCGACTTGCGGGCTTGAAAGAAATTGCAAATCGTAAGAACTATAAATAGGATAATAATATCATGGAAGAAGGCTTTTAATGGAATTTCATCTTTGGCGACATCAAAATTAGAGGATAAAAAACAACAAATATAAGTTGTCATCCCAGACTCGCGGATTCATCCAGTCCGGCAATGCACTGACTTCTGAAATTCAGATTCTGAAGATCACAGAGCACTCCCTCTTTATTTGTCTACTCTGAAGATTGTGGAACCAGCACAATTCTTTAATAACACTAACGTTTCTTCCTATGCTTTCACAGGGAGAAACATGACACCAAAGAATCTACTTCCACAAAATCTCTATAACATAGGTGACTAAATTTCATTTTCTCTCTCTTTTTTATCAGGATCCTTTTCCTTGAGCAGGGATGATTTTCATGAAAGTTATAGTTGGCCATACTGATGATTCTGTACATTCTGTAGCCCATCTACCCCTCCGCACCCCTCCCCCCGCTACCACCCAGTGTCAGCTAAGCCATACGTCACGACCATATGATCAGTTGACCTCGGAAATCTGATCAATTGGTAATTTGACTTTTATGTGCTATGGCTGGAAATTCGTATTTAAGTAACCCTGGTAATCCATTTTTTTCTGTGGAAGACGACGACGTGGACGATGAAACGTTTCTTCGTAATTCCCGTGTTCCACAGTCCACCTTCAATCCGTCCCAAGAGCGAGATTATCTGGAGCAGAAACATCAAGAGTTGTTGGAAAGAAGACGACAAATAGAGGACCGAACGATTCAGTCATCGGAAAGATCGATTGGTTTATTGCGTGATTCTGAACAGATCGGTGTGGCTACTGCAGAGGTGAGATTCAAATATAATTACCCATGATGTGGTCGTATGTGATATGTGTTATGATTCCGTATGTGTTCCTTTGTTATATACTTCTGCCTTGGTTTACAGGAACTGTTGCGACAGAGGGAGCAACTTGAAAGAACTGGAAAAAGATTAGATGATATTAATTCGACCCTTCGTTTTAGCCAGAAACATATTCAAGGGATTAAGGTTGTGAAAAGCTTGAGCTAGTAAATTGTTCCTATCTTCTGCTTTAATTGATAATAATTCCTTTCTTTACTTTTCTGAACAGAGTGTCTTTGGAAGCCTGAAAAACTACATCAGTGGAAGATCTGGAGATCCTGTACCCAATACAAAATCAAAAGATGGTGAAACTGATAGTGGTGAAGGTTCTGGAGTCAACAGTCCTCTAACAGGTATTATTGACAGAACCAAAACCACTTATGGAGCATCGCCCATGGATAATCACCCAGGTATGGTTTCAAAATAAATATAATCTTATAATTTCAAACAGTTAATAAGTCTATATTTTGCCCTTTGTGAAGGATTGAATTTAGTGTATATTTATTTTTTGTACATTATTATTATTATTATTATTATTATTATTATTATTATTATTATTATTATTATAATCAATGTCATAATAGAGTATGGTATATTAATTTGATTAAATCCTTGATACATTCAATTTTTCATGCAAAGACAATGTCTTGTTTCATCATGGCATAGTTTATGAACAGTTGTGTGTTGCAAATTTTTGAGTTACAAATTTGGAAAATGTGAATTATATACACTTAATTAGGTAAAGTATATGCTGATTTCATAATTCTATGTTAACAATTCCAGGAATGCGGACCCGTGGTCTTGTTGAAGAGCAGGACCGTTACTCATACAGTCCTTCAGTTGATATACAGAAGAGATTAGATCAAAATATGGATGAAATGCTGGGTTCAATAAGTCGTTTGAAAGGAATGGCTGTTGGTCTTGGTGAAGAAATTGATTCACAAAATGATTTATTGGAGGATATTATGTTCAAAACTGATAAGGCAGATTTGAGTATTGATAAACAAAACAAGGACATGCAACGAATCTTGAAAAAGTAGATACATTCCTATAGAATAAAGAATGGCCTATGAATTTTTTATTGAAATGTATCGCCAAGAGAGAAAGAACGTTTCAATAAAGTGCTCAATATAAAATATTAGCATGAAAATGAGAAAAGAAGAAAAAAAAAGTCGTTGTAAAGTGTCATTGTCGTCCTTGCACACTAGTTTTTCAGAATTCAGTGTGTATTTCTAAAGAACATTTCATTTCTTTAGTCGTATCTTCACAATTATTTTCTGCCAAAGAAAGGAGATCTGTCAGACGTAAATTCAGTTTGCAGCTATAAGGGTGTACATTTAGTGCCTACAGAAATTGAAATATATCGGTAAAGTTTTGTAATTATTTTCTATTTCTTTTCTTGAATTTTCTCCATCTGCCACTGATTCAATTCTTTAATTTTAGTTGTATACTTTTTGTTTTGTCTATTTTCAATATTTTCCATGAAGTTTTTAATATTTTGATAAGCTATTATTAAGGATAATTTGAAGTGGTTATATATAGTATTTTGTTGTTGTGGAATCCACATTTATTGTTCTCTCTATAATAGATTTATTCATTGTGTGTTATGAGAGTAGTGTAGTAGCTCGTATTCCAGGAATGTGCCCATTGAGTATGAAATGAATTGTGTGAATGCAGAGCAATCAGATTTTTCAGAATTCATTGTGTATCGTTAAATGGCACTACTTATTCTCTAAAATGTTTTTAAAAATGCTGCTTGTTTGTGCAATATTTACTTTTGTATTCAAATCTCAAGTAAATCCAAGTGGGGGGGGGGGGAACTAATAGAAATAATTTCTCCCTCAAGGTGATGCAATCTTCCAATTTCTGATACTTCAAGTACATTAGTTTACGTTTATTTTGAAAGTGTGTGCACAAAGCACAATTCATTCAGTATTGTGCAATTAGTAACAAATCTTTATGAAAATAAATTTGACAATGTGGAAATGGAGTTGTTCGAAACAGTACTTAAATTGGGCTTTATTGGAAAAATTCTCCTCCACTATAAATCAAATATTCATGGATTTGTCTCAGACTTCAATAGAGTGCAGTTTTAGGTATTTCTTTAGGTAGTAAAGGAAAATATTAAAACTGCTTATTTGTTTTATCATTTGTTTGAGAATCTAGCATTGCTCTTGTACTTAGAAAGTGATCTTGGAGAATAGATGTGAATATTTTTGCATATTGTTTCCTATGCAAAAGTTCAGGAGATGATTGGTATTTTGTGAAATTGTCATTTGGAAGCATTCCTAAAAGTGTAAGTCCTATTAATTTATTTCAGTCTGTTAGTTTAGTACAATGTGTTTGAGATAAAATCAGTGTGTCAGACAGTGTTAGGAAAAAGCATCTATTAGACAATTGTTACACAAACTCCAAATGCATTATTTGGGAAAAGCTACAGTCAGTTGTCGTATAGTATCCATATAAGTATTAAAAAGAAGTCTACATGGTTTATGTTATGGGTGTTAATGAATGTTTTTAGATCTGTGAAATGATTGTCTTGTATGAAGTGTTCAGCAAAACTAATGGAGGTAAACTGATTTGTGGTTTCATTTAAACAGAATCGTGGATAATACTGTATCCAATTTGTATATCATATCTCTTGAATTGTTTTGTTGTTTAAAATGTACAAACATTATTTTCACATTAAGAATGTTATGAACAGTTTATACAATTCAGATTCATTTACATCATTTATAAATAGTAAACTATTACTTGATACTGGAAATATAGTTGCTTTTAAAGCCCATCTGTTTTTAATTTAAAATCCTGCTCCAGTTTACCTGACGTGAACACTTTTAATTACTTGATGCTGTGGAAACACAATTAGATTTTTATTGTTTGAACTTGACAAGTGAACAAGAACGTTAACAATAGAATTAATTATATGGAATTGTTTGTACGAAGTAGAAAACATTTCAACTTTTTTGTCCTTGTAGAAGAGAGGAAGTTATGTAAGGCTGCCAAAAATATAACTCAATTTTGGTGGAAATGAATGTTTGAAGGGGTCTTTGATACAGAAAAACATTTCAGAAAAAAATGTGTGAGACACTAATGACTAAATCATGCTGTGAAGGTCCATTCAGACGTGTCCCAGTAATATATAAATAAATTGAACAAAATTTTATGGAATTGACATTTACAAAAACGAAATAAATAATTGAAGGTGCTAGGGTGAAGATAGAAAGTGCTATTTATTTCTAAAAAAAAAATTAAGGAAACTGTGCTGTTAGCAGACTAGTAAGAAATAAATAAAGAGAGAACATTTACTTAATAGATAAGCAGTTGCTCAATTGTTATATTATTTTGGAGTAGCGAAAAATTTAATTAAAGAAAATGTTTCGACATAAAGCAAAGACAATTGAATGTAGTTGACATGTGATGAGCGATCACGTAAACATTAATAATTTAACAAGGTATGAAATTTGAAAAGTGAAAAGTTATTAATGTTATTATTTGGAATTTATTTAGAAATTCTTATATTTTCTTCATTATAATAAATATAAAGACATTTGTAAGCAGAGGGTATACAAGTACAGCAGGGTGACAAAAGACAACTGCTGTTCTTTGTTTCAAACTGCACAGTGCAGAAAGAGTATGCAGCAACGCTTAAGAGAGAGACGAGTGTTTGATTTCGGACAGGCTACATCATGCCATAATTTGAGGTGTTGATTCATTAAAAATGTTATATAAAGTAACATTTATGTATGAATCCATCAAAAACTGAGTATGTTGTTGCGGGGTCACAGGGAACAGACTTAATAATTGGGAGCAGGTGTATTAAAAATACAAGAGCTTATAAGTATATTGGTGTGTGTATATCAAAGGAAGGTGGACATGCAGAAGAAGTAGAACATAGTATCTCTCGAGGGAGAGTAGTGACAAGACAGTTGAGTAATGTTTTGTATAATCAAAAAATAACAAGCAAGACAAAGATGAAAATATACAAATTACTGGTTGAAAGCATAAGTACATATGGTTCAGAAGTTTGGATTCTAATTCAGAGCGAAGAGCAAAAATTAAAATCAATGGAAATGAACTACTGGAGACACTGTTGTGGCCTTATATTACTGGATAAAGTACCCAATGATGACATAAAAAAATCAAATGAGTATTGATATTGATATAATGGATGTAATTGATGCAAAATGATTGAGATGGTATGGTCATATTCAAAGGATGATGGAAAATTGATGGCCTAAGAAAATTTTAAAGTGGTTCTCTCAAAGAAACAGGAAGCATGGCAGACCAAGAAAAACATGGGAAAATGAGATAGAAAAGACTATGAAGGAACGAGATCTTCAGGAGGAAGATTGGAAGGATTGAAGGACGTGGCAACTGGGATGCAAGAAGTGGCGTCAGCTATAACGAAGCTCGCTAATACTACTATACTACTGCTACTATATAAAATGTAAAGGTTTTCAAAAAGTGATGTTCTAATTGGTGAAACATTAGTCCAGGAGCGTTTTTGATTTTGGATCTTCGGAATCGAAGAATGGTATGGAATTAGGTTTGGACTTGGATGCGGCATTGGCAATAGTCGGGGATGCCCCTTCGAGGTCAGCTGAAAGATGCCAGGGAAGTGCCAAATATTCATCATAATAAAATTTATAGCAAGACCAAGATTGTGAGTAAATGATAAGAGTAAAAAACTAGTGGTGCTATGGAATGGCACAGACTTTCTCGTAGTAAAGTTTTGTAATTTCCTTTGTGTGAACTGGCTGTATGGTCTTGCTCCATTTTACCAGCTGCCATCTATCACCGTCTTAAGTACATTTTTTGACATTTTCTCAATTTTTCGGTTTCCTAATTGGAAAACCGAAATATTAGTTTAAGAAAATTCAAAAAGAGTAAAATTTCGTCCTAAATGGCAAATTTCATTGAAAAACTTAAAGCCTTTTTGAAGAAAATGGCGTTGAAGCATTACTGCAGTAAATGCAAAATTTGAAGCTCTTTTTCATAGGAATCTGTTGAGTTTTCTAAAAATTTCATTTTAAGCACATCCACTCTCAAATGAAACAATGAATTTATAACGCTGGAAATGTGCATATTAACAGCCTGAGATGTATTTAAAAAATTACATTTGTGTAAGAATTGGAAAAGTTAGAAGAAAAAAATTTGAGCCATTTTTGAGAAAATGGCATTTGAGCGTTTCTGAAAATGTGAAACTTTGAGCTCCTTTTAACAAAAAACTGTTGAATTTTTGAGAAATTTTATATGACATTGTTTAAAGCATATGTACAAATAAATGCAATAATGTAAACAAATAGGTGCTAATTTAAATATGAGCGACGTGAGAAACAAGACCAATTTTGTTTTAAAAAAAACAAAAGAATAGAGCAATATGGCGTTTATGTCGTATTATAGAGTGAATTTGGCACTATCACTACCAATTTAAAGAAAAAATTTGGATCGTTTTTTGAGAAACTCTTGTTTCTTTTTTATGTTTTAAAATTGCAAATACGCCATATTGAGGGAAAACTGAAATAAATTCAAAAGAATGTACATGACTTTCATGAAAGAATTATTTAAGGACAACAAATTTGATTTGAAGGAAAAATATCTGTCTTCAATTTTATAGTTGTAGGAAGACACCGAAGAAAATTCAAACATTTGCATTTTCCGAAAATTCAGAGTTAACCATGAAAATCGGACGTATACCACCTTTATAAGTATATTCTACTCTATTCTTACAAGAAATTAAAAGAAAAATTTGGAACCTTTTTCAGAAAATTTTGAAACTATCTGGGGGGCTTGATGTAAAGTACCCCCACATTAAAGAATGCTTTTCAAAGATTCAATTAGAGCCAGATGGACAGAGGTTTCTTCAATTTGGAAAAAAATCCTACGTGTGATTTAGGTGCTAGTAGTGTTCACAGACGGACGGACGTTTTGCTTTCAAGTGTTTTTTCGGTATCAAGGACCCATAAAACTGAGATTCTGGCTACACCACGTGTGTGAGGATTTTTTTCTCTTAATTTAGCTACTGGATGTATCCACATGCTCGTTATCAGGGTCCGGCAATGCACTTTTTGTCTCGAAAGTCCGTCGTTTTTCGCTTTGCATTGCATTACATAACTTTCTCTATGCTACATATAATACTTCCGTATATACGTATGTATACGAGAAAGTAACTATAGGCGATACAGAATGGCACAGACTTTCTCTTAGCAATTTTTTCCAATTTCCTTGGTGTGGACTGGTTTTGTCTTGCTCCATTCTCTGGCCATCCGTCATCGAAACATTTTTCTCAACTTTTCGGTTTCTTAATAGTAGAACCGAAATATGATTTCAAGAATATTAAAGAAGAGTAAAACCTTATCGAAAATAAAAATTTCCATTGAAAATTTTGAAACAGTTTTTAAGAAAATGGCGATTAAAGATTACTGTAAATGCGAAATTGGAAGCCCTTTTTCACAGGAGTTTTCGAAAAACTTAATTTGAAGTCATGTGAAGCACTTCCTCTGACAAATGTAATAATGTATACAAATCGATGGAAATGCGCATATTAACGGCGTGAGAGATATTTAAAAAGATATACATTTGTGTAATTGAAAATCAAAATACCCCAAAATGAACTTTTATAGCGTCATATTAAACAGTGCAATTAGCAATACGCATTGGAAAATTTTTAAGAAGAAATTTGGAGCCATTTTTGGGAGAATGGCGTCTGAGCGTTCCTGAAAATGCGGAATTTAGAGCACATTTTTAGAGAAAACTGTTGAGTTTTCGAGAAACTTTATTTGGCATTATTTAAAGTACATGCACTCATAAACCTATTTATGTGAAGAAATTGTCTCTAATGTAAATTTTACGGACGTGAGAGACAAGTAAAAAAATTAATTTTTGTGATTTTTGAAAACACAAAAGAATAGAGCAATGTGACGTTTATGTTATCGGATAGGGAGTATTTGGTACCACCCCTTCCAAAAATTTAAAGAAAAAATTTGGAGCCTTTCTGAGGAAACCTTTGTTTTTGTATTTTTTTAAAATTGCAAATATTTCACGATCTATTGCACGAAATCAAGTAAAATGTTCAAAAAATGTACATGACCGTAATGGAAGAACTACTTATGGACAACAAATTTGATTTGTAGGAAAAATCCTTGTCTTCAATTTAATAGTTGTAGGAAGACGCCGAAAAAAATTCAAACACTTGCAATATTCGAAACTTCAGAGTTAACCGTGAAAATCGATCCTATGCCAACTTTATAAGTGTATTTTACTCTATTCTTTCAAGAAATTTAAAGAAAAAATTTTGAAAATGTTCGTGGGGCTTCACGTCCGTGTAAAGTACCCCCAAATTTTAAAGAATGTTTTTCAAAATCTCAAAGCTTCAACTAGGGCCAGATGGATATGGGTTTCTTCAATTTGGAAAAGATCGTATGTGGTTTAGGCGCTAGGTTTTTTCGTATACGACAGACTGACGGAGGGACGGACGGACGTTTTGCTTTCAAGTGCGGTATCAAGGACCCATAAAACAGGGATTCTGGCTACTCCACGTGTTAGAAGAATTTTTTTCTTAATTTAGCAACTGGATTTATCCACTTTTTCGCTGTCAGGGCCCGGCAATTAATTTTTTGTGCCGAAAATCGACCGTTTTTTCGCGCGGCATTACATAACTTGCCTTATACTACGTATATTACTCCATGTATACGTACGTATACGAGAAAGAGTGCGTTGTATTCTATAAAATACGTATGAATGCGTGAGTGATATGTTGATTTTTTCGTGTTAAGATAATTTGTTTTATGTCAAATGGGTTTATACATGTATTTCGCTGTTATGTTCTGTGTAATAGAATGAGGAGGACTGGGTTCGCTGAGCATTAAAATGGCGAAAAGAGAAACGGTATAATAGATAGCCGTTCTGCCGACAATGCCGTTCGGCAACACAGTGAAATCTGTTATTTCCATTCCAATATGTAGTAAAAATTAAATGACAGGGAAAAGAATAGGATAGAGAGCCAGGCTCCCAAAATATAATATTATATCGTTATCTGTATAAGGACGGCTTCGCGGACCCATACGTAATATCAATCTGTACTGTAATGGGACACAGACCGATTCAATATAGGAGTCATTGCGGATCTGTGATCAAAATTTAGATTTAAAGTAATATGTAATAGTTTGCAATTCGTATGTAAACAGATTTTGGTATTAATACGAAGGTGGGGTGTGCACGTGACACGCAATTTATATTTCGGGAACTCGCCGAATATATTAGCTCTGCGGATTTGGCGAGAAATGATGGCAAAGTTAACATATGTTTATTTACGTGAATTTATAAGCACGAATAGGTCTAACTCGCCCAGGTTGGGGAGAATTAATTAAGTTCATCAATTATTATCTATATTAATTAGTGTAAAGGTTTATGAACCGTTACAATACACAGATTGTTCTTAAAAGCATATTATCCAATGGATCTGGCTGAACTCAAGGTTAATTTGAAATAAATATTTTGATAGGGGGAATTCTTTGTAAACAAAATTTGAAACTTTTTGTGCAAATGGTTCCCATTTCTTCTGCATTTTTTGGCTCCCAATGGTTCATATTTAAATATGGTGAAAGTTCAATTTTTATTGAAATTAATATTTTAAAAAACTTAATGTTCAACTTTTTCTTCAAATTTGTTCATCACTGTCACAATTGAACCTAGATATACAGTCCATTTCTCAGTATTAGACGTGTTCAGTTCATTTCCATTTCTTGACCCTGTTTTCAAAATTGTTTTGTGTAATTTTCAATCAAAATGTGACACTTTTGCAAAACATGAACATGATTTTTTTTAATTACTCCCATTTTACTTTCTCTATGTATGGGAGTAATATACGTAGTACAGAGAAAGTTATGTAATGCTGCGGAAAATAGATTCCGAGATTACAACGGAAATACATGTTTTGGGGTTCTCTGATACCGATTTTTTTAATTTTTTATTTTATTTTATTTTTGGCAAAACGTCCCTCCGTCCGTGAGCACTACCCTCCCGAAAATCGGCATGTGCGCCAATGTACGCGAGATGTATGCGCAAACGTACACGGAGTGCACATGGAGTCATATCTTCAATGTACGGGATGGGCACAAGAGCTTGCCACGATATCCATTTTTGCGTGCCAATTGTGTACTTTGGCCAAAAATGAATGTACGCTTGAGTGCGAACTGAAACGTACTTGATGTGTTCATGAAGGAATCCCAAACTAACGTATGCGAGTGTTCTCAAACCGCTAAATTTTTTCCCCCGAATTTTCATTGCAACTTGAACATGTACGTTTCCACATTCGGTTTGGTAACCACATTTCACCCATTGCACGGGTCGTCTTCATTCTGCTAATTGTACTTGTGAAGGTGTATTTCGCCGAATTTGAGCATCCAAGGGCTCGGAAGAACACAACCTACACCATTTCATGCTAAAAATCAGTTGTCAGGCAAAATGGAACTCGAACATAAAACTATTAGGAATCTATATCTGAAATTCCCATATTACTCTTCATCTGCCAAAATTTAACACTTTTTACAGGAACACAAATTTTAAGCCTACAGGACACACATAATTTTACGTAGTATCACTTTTGGACAAAATCTGGCACAGGTCTGTGATTTCAAGTATTTCATTTAAAGTTTCTTGCTGTCATTTACACAATGGTAATGGGCACAATAATGACTAGGGAATGGAATTTAATGTAATAAAAAATGAAAAATATGTACATATATATGTACGTATTTTTTCCAAACCTTGTAAGAAAAAATAGAAAATATGTAAAATAAAAATTCATTATAGTGATTAAAATTGTTCTCTTTAAGCATTTTCCGATCATAGAACGTCGCCGATCAGTTCTTAAGGATTTGGAGTGGCTGAAAGTAGGTTCTATCTCTACAGAAGTAATTGTACACTAGACTTCACCACATATAAGAATTTTATTCGAAATATAAAATACGTTCATAGCATGTATTATAATGTTTACGAGGCTTCTTTATACCAACTCCTCGAAACATAATAATACATGCTATGAACGTATTTTATATTTCGAATAAAATTCTTATATATATTCCACCCTCCAAATTGAACAACGCGGTAAGACAATTTTCCCTAAAAAATATTTGTTTGTTTTCTATCGCGTAACGAATTTGCTGTTTGAAACATAAGCAAGCACTTGGTTGAAATTACTTTTGTTCATAAAAATACTCTCATCTCAAACTCGCAAGTACGCTGTAAGCGGGGGGGGGGGGGGGGGAGAAGTTTGACAACTCATGTGGTAATACAAACGCAGTAGCATTGCATTTAGTTGGTAAGAAAGATGATTCCGTGACAGGTATTGCTAACGCGCATCCGAAATTTTCCTTTTCGACGTATAAATGTATTAAAATGTAGCTAAATATGTAAAAATGTGTCATAATAGGTACCCATGGGAAACCAATTTGTATTTCACATTCAACCAAATTAATTTTTTAGTTCCTTCACTGTCACTCACGTACCGTTGCACAACCATTGCATTTTGGTGGATGCATTTTCTAATCATTTACAATGAATACATGAATAACCTAATTGTTTTATTATTATTATATTGTTTTTAACTTTTTTGCTTAGTTTCAGAACTTATTTAAATGCTCCCTTTTGTCCATTACAACTTTCACCATACACTTTAGTCATTCTAGAGTAGTGGGAATTCTGATTTGGTGTTGTTGACGTTCTTATCAGAAGAAATAAAAGAGGTCACTTCGTCAACATACTAGTAGTTGACGAAGATGACCTCTTTTATTTCTTCATTCTAGAGTATATATATTGGCTGGTTTTTCACCTTCAGCAAGTTCAAAACAAATCACAGAACGTCGTCCAACCCATGTGGAATTTCAAAATTCCTACATTCTATTTTGCAAGATTGCAAAATTCCTGCACGCTATGCCGTGCAAAAATGCCCGACTCCCTCCTTTGGGGCATCAGCGCATGCGCAGAAGATGCAGATAATGGTCAATTGCTGAATGCTACACCATTCAAAAACGTATTTCGCGCTAAATTACACAAAATCTACTTTTATTTTCCAAAAAATTGAACATGACTTTATTTGAAGATGGCTTTAAAGAACAGATTTCATTAAGGGAGAAAATCTCTATATTTAACGTTATGTATGTGGGAACAATATTTTAGTTGTAGGAAGATGCCCAAAACAATTCCACTTTTGCATCTTTCGAAAAATCTGGGATTTCAACGAACATGAGACCAGTTCTATTTTCTTAAGCGTCTTTTACGCTAACCGAGGACAAAGTTTATTATTTTTTTTTAATGGAAACATTTTTGAGAAAATTTTGAAATTATTTTTAAAGTCTCATGTAAAGTATTCTCAAAAATCAAAATTTACGTTTGAAACTCTCAAGCTTCGAGCTCGTTCAGATCGATAGAGAAATATCAAATTTCGAGAAAATTGGCTGAACTGTTAGTCACGGTTGACCACAGGACGTAAGGACGTTTTGCCATCAATTGATTTTTCGTTACCAAGGACTCACAAAACATGAATACTGTCTACACGTGTTAGAGGGAGTAATTTACTATGTATACCAAAAGGATTTATCCCCCTTTTCGTTACCAGAGCCCGGCAATTAGTTTTTCTGCCACAAATTCCCCGTTTTGCGGTGCACGAGTACGTAACTTCCTCTACCTTATGGAGTACCTTCGTAAAGGCAAGAAAGTAAACTAGAGGTGATACAGAATGGCACAGACTTTCTCGTAGTAAAGGTTTCTAATTTCCTTTTTGTGGACTGGTGTTGTATAGTCTTGCCCCTCCTTCTTGCCTGCTGCCATCTATCGCCGCACAAATTACCTTTTTTTTTTTTTTTTTTTAATTTTCTCAACTTTCCAAATAGTAGAACCCAAATATTCATTTAAGAATTAAGAAAAGTTAATACCTCGTCCTAAATAGTAATTTTCATTGAAAAATTTGGAGCCGTTTTTAACAAAATGGCGTTAACCGTTATTGTAAATGCGAAACTTGAAGCTCTTTTCATAGGAATCTATTGAGTTTTCGAAAACCTTCATTTGACGTAATTTGAAAACCTTCCACTCACAAATTCAACATTGTATACAAACTTATTGAATTGTGCATATTAACAGCGTGAGAGATTAAAAAAATAAATTGGTATATTAAAAAAAAAAAGAATACAACAATGTGAACTTTACGTCATATTAAACAGTTCAATTAGCACTAACCGTTGCAAAAGTTTGAAGAAAAAATTTGGAGTCATTTTTTAGAAAACGGCGTTTGAACGTTTCTGAAAATGCGGAATTTTGAGCTCATTTTTACAAAAAACTGCTGAGTTTTCGAGAAACTTTATCTGACATTATTTAAAGCACATGTACTCGTAAATATAATAATGTGAAGAAATTGCCTCTAGTGTAAATATTTCCGACGTGAAAGACAAGTCAAAAAAATCACATTGTAATTTTTGAAAAAACAAAAGAACAGAGCAATATGGCGTTTATGTCATCGCATAGGGTTCACTTGGCACTACCCCTACCACTAATTTAAAGAAAAAATTTGGAGCATTGTTTTTGAGAAAATCTTGTTTTTATAATTTTTAAAATTGCAAATATTTCACGCACTATTGTACGAAAACTCGTAAATTTTCCAAAAAATGAACATTACCTTTATTAAACAACTATTTATGGACAACACATTTTATTTGAAGAAAAAAATCTCTGTCCTATTCTATTTTGTAGTTGTAGGAAGACGCCGAAAAAAATTCAGACTTTGGCAATTTTCGAAAATTCAGAGTTAACCGTGAAAATCGGACCTATGACATTTTTATATGTTTATTTTACTCTATTCTTACAAGAAATTTAAAGAAAAAATTTGGAGCGGTTTTTGAAAAAAAATTGAAAATGTCCGTGTGATTTCATGTAAAGTACCCTCAAATTTTAAAGAATGTTTTTCAAAATTTCAAAGCTTCAACTACATCCAGATGGACAGGGGTTTCTTCAATTTGAAAAAGATCGTAAATGTGGTTTAGGCGCTAGTACTCTGGCGAAAATTCGTGTTGTGTTAGTCTGTAAAGTAGATATACTCTTTGGGTGTGCACTACATATTTTTCACTTGGTGCACTACTATGCTCGCACTTTTTCTTGATCCTTGAGCTCCCTTATAGTTTTCGGTCTTTCTTTCTATCGACCTGTGCGTACCATGTTCCTTCTTGTTACTCAATTATTTATTTAATTATTAATTAATTCTTCTAAATTTAAAAAAATCTTCCGTAATTTCTCATAGCTATCTAGTCCAAAACGTTATTACGCTGAGTTTTCTGTCAATAAAGTTGACAGCTCTGCACTGCCGTGACGTAGACAGAACCCGCCTCTCCCCGCACCCCCCGCTGTGGAGTATCAAGAAAAAGCGCGCGATTTGTACTATCCGTATTGCTCGCGCAAGTTCACTTGATACACGAGCTCCCTATTCCTCATCCAGCGCTGAATAGCACGGCCCGGTCAGATACTTGGGTTCGACCAACACCACCTAGATACCACCTATATCTAGGTGGTGTTGGTTCGACACGGAACGGTACGTATACTAATTTACAATGCTGGCAACAACCGCCTCGTACTTTCAAAACAATTGTCGCATTTCTCGTGGGACGCTTTGGCGTGTAAAGTTCATGCCTACAGTTGGTACGCCCTTTTAAACTGTGACGTAGCCAGAGCCCTCCTCTCCCCGCACCCCCCGCTGTGGAATATCAAGAAAACTTGCGCGTGTAGTACGTTACAGTAGTCCACATCTCTTGTACACCCTGCACACATCCATCTCTCCTGTGTTGCGGCACTTGCCTGGCACTCAATATACTACTCGCGCAACTTTTCTTGAACGATGACCTTGCTTCCCCCCTCCCTTGAGCAATAAACAGTTGAAGGCAAACGCTCGCAGCGAGCACTGATGACAACATTCCAAGCATTAAAACTTCGTTGGCGCGAAACAGAAGCAAGCCAGGGCTAGTTGCTTTCATAGTCGAGAACTTCTGTTCAGCTTTATTACCATGATCTAAAGAAATGTCTGAGGCAGGTCCAGGACCTTCAAGGGAGACACCTAAAACTCCTATCTACTGTCCCTGCTGTTGCCTACCCAGAGCGATGACCCGACTGCACACGTAACAGGTTTGCCTTTGATTTTCCAGAGTTTGCAATTACTATAAATACTCTAGTGCCGACTTCGTAACTAATACCCCAACTCCGCCTGCATTTCTTCAATCTATCGTTCAAGAAAAGTTGCGCGAGTAGTACATTTCAACGTAGCACATATTTCAATATACTATCGTACATTTAAGGCTGTTAAAGTTCTAGTATCCTGCAGTATCCTTAGTATCCTAGTATCTCCTAGTATCCTGCATGCTGTACAAGTTCTTTACACATTCATTTTAACCCAGAGAGTATACTAATGTTTTAACCACACGTTAATTTCTTTACGTACATCACGTGTTAGTAATTTGTACTTCATGACGTAGTGCATGTGTAAGACATGCAACGAGATCCGGGAACACGTGTTTTATTTAAAGTGACAGTGGTGAATGTTATCATAAAAGGGATTTTTTATTACGTGTTGAATTAATGCTGGAGTAATGAGGACGCAAACAAGATTTCGTTAGTAATATCCTCGCACTTTTTCTTGGGCCTTGCTTCGCCAGTTGCGAGAGGAATGGGAAATTTGGTTATTTTGACACAAATAATTTTATATCGAATTTCTAATTTGTTTGGCGATGCAAAATAGTTTCTATTACTCGGGAGCAAACATTTCTTATCAGATTTATCAGATTTTGTCAAACCACGCTCGTTGCTATAATTTATTGTTATAATGTCGGCAAAGGAGTCGGAGTTCCGAGGCTCAAAAAACGCGGGCAATTAATTCGCGGTCTTTTAGAAGATTGCAGTAAAGACATTAAGCAGTGGTTGGTGTGCGGATTAGGTGAAGAAAGCGACAAATTTACGGAGGAAATAGCATTATTTCATTTCGAATTTCTTGCTTGATGTAAGTCTCATCGAATGTCAACTCTTGAAATTACCAAATGCAATCATATTCATGGTATACAAACATCTTTCGTATCGTCATTAATAAATTGGTAGTCCGCAAAGAGTTTACGCATGAAATAATCCTAACACAATCATGATCAATGGTAAGCAAATACGTTTCTTTAACTGTGGATAAATATAATATACTTATTAATAATAGTACATTTATTGTTTCAGGGATAACCCACGAAAAAACATTAGGGCTACCTTCTCCAAACTGTCGAGTGTTCATAATTGGATAATTGATGTGATGGCCCCTTGTTTTGCTTCTGGACATAAATGTAACTTCATTTTCTGTGCACGTCTTCTAGAATTCAGTGGGAAATACCATTATTCAATTTATCGTTTCCATGTTGTCGCGGCAGGAAATATTATTCCGAAGGACAACAAGGATAAGAGCCAAAATTTATTGCTTATTTATCCTTGAAAATAGAATTTATTACACGGGAGGGTGTTTTTTAATTTAAGTGGTATATGACTTAGTGTAGGGATCACAGAATTTTGAAAATGTGCACACAATTCACTTTTTCCCCATAGCACGTCATACGCAGTTTTAACTGTATTTTGACGTAAAATAAAATAAAATAGGAAAACTGAAAAAATGGTGTAGTATGACCTAGGATATTCAAATGCTTGGTATTTACATATTGACCACACTATGAAGATTCTTAAGTTCCATCTGTTCATGGGCAGTGATTTGGTCAATGTCCAAATTTGCGTGTGGGTTTCAATGAAAATAAACCAATAATAACAACAAAAGATGTATATTGACTCAGAGAGAAAATATGGCTACATTTATGTTATACCTTAATTTTTTTACTTATACCAGATAATATAATTTTTTTAAGAAGTGTAATAACTTATTTGTTATTCAAACAGTGTATCAAAGTCCTTTTTATGAAAGGGTGCAAATAAAATTTATAGAATTATCATGAATTTTCAATTCACATATTGTGTTGCTCCATAGCATTTATTTTTTTACCTCATGATTTTCTCAAAATTAAAATTTAGAATAATTTCTTGATTCTATCAGGAAACCAAGATACATTTGAGTAACTATGATTAGTATAAAGATTAATTCGATTGTAGTATGTACACACAATATGTTACTACAGGTGTCCAAATAGATGTTTTTGATATTGTTTAAACTGAAGTATTGTACTTCACTAGCTAATTTTTCAAGTTTTCAGGACGATTGCTGCAAATTGCAACACAATGCCAGTTGACATTCTTGCAATATGTAATAAAATATGCAATCAGGTGCTAATTTTTATACCAATATGGATAATGTTTTCTATTGTGTATAAAGATAATTTCTTTAATAAGAATTATATTTTTGTACTTCATTATTTAAATTTTAAATTTTATTTAAATTGATGTTATTGGCTGATTACATTCACAATCACATTTCTAAAAGACATGCAGCTTTCGCTGATTGTTCTTCAGAAGCTTTTGTGTGAAGTGTTTCTTTCAATCGAAGTCAAAAGTTATTTACATGTTTCCACACATTGGGCTGTGTGAAAAAATTGCCAGTGCAAAGTGTATCTGAACATTGCCTGTGCATAAGAAACTGCTCAGTTTGTCAACAATTCTACACGTGTAATAGTCAATCTTATACAGAGAGATAATAGTTATTACATAAACAAGATTTATTTGGACTACTTTATGATGTTATAAGAAATGGAGTTCTTTCAAAACTTTATTGACAAAAGCCCTGGGATTTTTTTAAATATTAATTTAATGTCATTAAATTAATGAACAGCTAGGTGTTGAATGTGTTTATTTCAACAATAAGAACATTAATTTTTTTTATTGATTTTTCATAAGCATCAAGCATTGCATAAGCATAAGCATTTTATAGTATTTCTTCTGTTGCTACCGTGGTCATCCTGGACTCAGAGAGAAAAACTTGTTAATTTTTTAGGGTTTATTATTACTGTATGCTGCTCAAATTTTCAGTAGCTTCATTGTTTTTAGTACTAATTCGTTCTTTCAGTTATTGCATTTACTGGGAACTTATTCCATGAAGAAATTTGATTTTTCTGATTTTTTTGGGGTCATGTAGACCCACAGTTGCTTTAAAGTAATTAATAAATACATGATCTTTGGGTTTGGAACTCTAATAGAATTATGTTTATTCCTCTTTTTTTGTCTAATGCAGTGATTAATAGCACATCTAACATGTAATATTAAAATAGGAAAGTGTAGCAAGATTATTTATTTCTATTTTTGGTTAGCTTGTAGCTATTTGGTTTCCTAATAGTAGAACCAAAATATTAGTCCCAAAATTCCATATATACATACGTATACGAGAAAGTAACTAGATGTGCTACAGAATGACAGACTTTCTCGTAGTAAAGTTTTCTATTTTCCTTGGCGTGGTCTGGCCTTGCCTGCTTCCATCTATCGTAGCCCAAAGAATTTTTTTTAATTTTCGCAATTTTTCGGTTTTAAAATAGTAGAATCTAAATTAAATTTTAAGAATATTAAAGAAGGCTCTAACGTCATTTTAAACAGCAATTTTTATTGAAAAAATTGAAGCCGCTTTTAAGAAAATGGCGATTAAGCATACTGTAAATGCCAAATTTTTAAGCTCTTTTTCACAGGAATCTATTGAGTTTTTGAAAAAATTCATTTGAAGTACTTTCAGTAATAAATGCAATAATATATACAAATCGATGGAAATGTGCATATTAATGGGATGAGAAATATTTTTAAAAAATTATATTTGTGTAATTTTGAAAAAAAAATACTACACCAAAATTAACTTTACGTCATATTAAACATTGCAGTTAGCACTATTCTTTGGAAAAAAATTGAAGGAAAAATTTGCAGCCATTTTAGAGAAAATAGCGTTTGAACGTTTCTGAAAACGTGGAATTTAGAGCTCATTTTTACAGAAAACTATTGAGTTTCTGAGAAACTTTATTTGACATTATTTAAAGTACATGTACTCATACATCCAATAAAGTGAAGAAATTGCCTCCAGTGTAAATATTTCTGACATGAGAGACAAGTCAAAATAAATACACTTTTGTAATTTTCGAAAAAAACAAAAGAATTGACCAATATGGTGTTTATGTCAGAAAAAAGAAAAAGATTTAAAATTATTAAAGAAAAAATTTAAAGCATTGTTTTTGAGAAAAGTAGGTTTTTGTACTTTTTTAAAATTGCAAATGTTTCACGCTCTATTGCACGAAAACTACTAAAACTTTAAAAAAAAATGTACATGACCTTTATTAAACAATATTTATGGACAACAAATTTTATTTAAAGGAAAAATCTCTGTATTCAATTTTATAGTTGTAGGAAGACGCCGAAAAAAATTCAGACTTTGGCAATTTTCGAAAATTCAGAGTTAAGTAATAGTGAAAATCGGACCCACGCCACCTTTATAAGTGCATTTTTCTCTCTTCTTACAAGAAATTTAAAGAAAAAATTTGGAGCGGTTTTTGAGAAAATTTTGAAAATGTCCGTAGGGCTTCATGTAAAGTACCCCCAAATTTTAAAGAATGTTTTAATATTTCAAAGCTTCAACTAGAGCCAGATGGACGGGAGTTTTTTTTTTTTTTAATTTGGAAAAGATCGTACGTGTGGTTTAGGCGCTTGGTTTGTTCACATACGACAGACAGACTGACTGACAGAAGGACGGACGTTTTGCTTTCAATTGGTTGTCAGGGCCCGGCAATTAACTTTTTTGTGCCGTAAATCGGCCGTTTTTTCGCACAGCATTACATAACTTTCTCTATACTACGTATATTACTCGGTATATACGTACGTATACGAGAAAGTAAAAAGTTCGCCGTTTTCCGGGCGCGATGAAGCCCAGCTAACTTGAAGGGCTCGGTGGGAGTAATGGAAAATATATCTACAGAAACACGCGTATTTCAAAAGGAAGAAATCCAATCCATTGTGTTGAGCAAATATTTAGAGCAAAATAAATTCAAGAAAGGAAAACAGAATGCGAAACTCCCTCAAGTGGGTGAATTGGCACTTCCTCTTCTTCTGCAGTCACTACCAAGGTATGAAGTATCTTACATCGTGGTCAAACTGGCACAGCCGTGTAATGCGCAGTTCAGGGCCAGGCCATTCGAAGTTGGGTCTTGTATAATGGAGTTAAAATAATGAGAATATATTTGTTGTTTTTGTTTAGTTTTATTGACATAACAGTTTTTTTTCTGTGGAACATAAGTGATAACAATTCAATATGATAATGTAAAAACACATATTTACTCTTTACACATTCATCTTACCCAAAATATTGTGTAGCTATTGGAAATATTTCATGAATCAATATTATATGGTGTCTTGGGAAACGTAAAATAAATATACTCACAGGAAAGGAATTATACACGAGACATCACGCAGATGTGAGTTACGTGAATCAGGATTCTAACAAAAAAAAATATACTTTTCTGGTGTGTGTTTGTCTCCCTTTAAGCTCACAGTAAAATTACTATGGTTTTGAGGAACAACATTTAAAAAAATTATATTAGCGAATAAAGTAAATTCTTTTTGGTATCATAATAGTGACAACAATAACTGTTTATCTCATTTTTACTACATTTCCTCAGTAAATATAGGTACCAAGAAAATGAAAGTCAGTTTTCTTGACAGGGACAAATTTCAATATTTATTCCCGTATTTGTTTGTTGGCTTTTATTACAGGTGCTCGTGACTATTTCTAGCAGACCAATAAGATTGATTTGTAAATATATACAAATTTGTCAATATGGATCTAACCAATCAAATTTTGATGATTGTGATTTGTAATGTGTTTTGGTATCGCTTGAAATAGTGTGTGTGTGTGTGTGTGTGTGTGTGTGTGTGTGTGTGTGTGTGTGTGTGTGTGTGTGTGTGTGTGTGTGTGTGTATATATATATATATAAAATATCTCCTGTTAGAGTTTTAGCATTATCACCAAATGCCACGAGCAAATTTGCGAAATAAACGTTTTAGCGAGAACATGTTTGCACACGGGGTCATTTTCACCCTACAGTCATGTACAAAGAACGAAAGATCATTGCAAATAATTTTTTCTAGAATAATCTCACAGCACTGACTTCAACCTGGCAATATTGTCACTACTAACGATCATCAAAAAACAGTGATCGCAACTTCCTGAGTAAGTTACCAGTTTCAAATTTCACGTCAATTAATTCAATCAAATTCACTTACAGAATTCTCCATTGCAATTTAGTCGATTATATCGACGAAATAATCGAATCAGGAAAGTCTTAGAATTGGACTTTCTTCAATTCTTACCAACGCCGATTCGGCTGATAATATATTTATACAATGTTATATTAAAATATTATTAGAGAAATATTACGCATAAAGTATATTGTATTTTTCTGGGTTTTCAGATAGAATTAGCGCTTTCTCCTGCAAACTCGTTATTTGAAAATTAAACTGTACGACTGTGTACGCTGAAAATTAGATGCATTTGGAGATGGATTTGGATTGTTTTGACCGCGCATTAAGAATTTTTTGTTATTTACGTTAGTAAACACGCACTTAGCCCCTTAGTAACCAACCATCTAAATACTGCTTTAAGAGCGCGTCCATAGCAACGGCCGCTAAAATATTTTTAATGGACTCTCGATCATTTTAGCGGCCGTTGCTATGAACACTTCCCAGACATTTTTTCCAAATCTGCTTGCATTAGTAGAAAAAACATTCAACTGTCTGATCACTAACAAAGCATCCAGTACCACCAACCCTTGCTACAGAAAATCAAGAGTAATGACAATTCTGAACTCGCGAAAGTGATAAAAGTTTATTTTTAATAAGCGATAAACTAAAATAACAAAAAATATCAAAAAACATTGTATGTAACTCGTCCTCTATTAGTCTAAGGACTTAGCCGGAAGGTTAACTACTCGGCTTCGCTATCGCTCCGCCTCGCAGTTAACCTTCCGGCTGCGTCCTTAAAGACTCGTTTAGAGGACTCGTGACATAAATATCTATGAAGTCGAAATAAGATGGCGAATTAATTATAGCGGACGTAGGGAAAACTATGTAAAAACGAAAACCTTGATGTAATTTGGATTTATCTACGTTTTGAGGTTCGATGATTGCACCTGAAGATAATTAAAAAAAGTACAGTTTATCCAAGTTCTTAGACAAATTTTGCGGAATTTTGAGAATTGTCCCAGAGCTCCAATATATATTTGGACGACCTCTGCTTTTATCGACCCACATTTGGCTGATCTTGATTTCCAAACTCTTGTATTTAAGACGTTTCTCTGCCTCCTTGGTTACGAAGTTTTCATCGCATGGCACAGCAACATCTACACGTAGACAATTTTTTATCCAAATCCCGAACAACAATATTCTATTTGTTGGCTGCTATCGTGTGATCAGTTTGAATTTGTTGGTCGTACAGTATTGTACACAGTCCAATAGACGTCACCGGTTTTGCTGAGTGTTCGTACCACTTGGAGCATGCTTTTGGAACTTCGAGGGCGGTACAGATCTGCCCACTGTAACTACAAACCCTGTCGTGTCTTTTCAAATATTCGGTCTTTGCTAGAATTGGACAAGCTGAGATGATATGATATGATCAATGGTTTCTACTTGTTCCTAACAAATATTCCTGGAATTCACCATCGTTTTTATTATTATTATTATTATTATTATTATTATTATTATTATTATTATTATTATTATTATTATTATTATTATTATTATTATTATTATTATTATTAATATAATCAGACATTATGAAAAATTCCCATGTAAACATAACTAATATCTGAATTCTTGCAAATTTGTTAAATTATTTTTAACAATATGATTTTACTTTACAATAGCACTTGCTAATAAATTGTTACTTTACATATTTCTTTAACACTTAAAAAGAGGTCGCTTACCGAAAAAACTATTCAAGTCATCCTTTCGTATTTTATGTGTTTTGTAATGTGCAATTATGCTTCAATGATTGATTTGATATTTCGTTACGATTTCATTTGTGTTCGTGAATACCCAAAAATGAGTAATCAAATTTCAGTTTTCTTACATAAAATATAAATAGGCGCATATCTTTCCATTATTATCTTGTTATAATATTACTGGCAATAATTCAATACCCGAATTCTTACAATATAAATATGGCCTGAATTACCTTAAACAATTTTTTTGATTGATTTTTTCGTGTTTCCGGGCGCGTCAACTGCTTTGGTCATTGGTCCCGTTAATGTAGTGCATTTTTTTCTCGGGAGATGGCGGTGATCTTCCCCCGCTGGATGGTGAGATCCGGCGCAGACCTACCATCAGCTGGTGGGGTTTCCCCCTAACCAGGACTCTCCCACCAGCGGGGCACCGCCCCAGCCGGGACAAGCTCTAAGCTCCCGACCGGTCTCCCAGAATGTGTGATAGTGTAGTGCATGTTAGTGTAAGTGTGTGTGTGTAAGAGGAGAGGATAGGACAAGGAGAAGAAGGACAGATCGCGCGCGGTCCGTGGCCCGTAGTAGGGTACTGCTCCGGCATTCGCCTGGTGTTGATCGGAGAAACCACGGAAAACTGCCGATCATAGCAGTCGGTCGCTAGAATTCTCCTCCAGACAGCGACTGAAGTCGACCTAGCTGAAAAGCTAGTGTCGAAAATCCTGCCGCCGTGGGGAGTGGGAACCTAGGACCTCCCGGTCAGAGGCGCTGCAGTGACATCAGTTGATGCACTGAGCTACCGCTCCCGGTTTAAACATGTGTTTTTTTTCTGTATTTCTGATTAAATAGATCGCAGGTAATAATTATAGTATTTTTCTAATTTTCTTAAAGTGTTACTAGTGGTGTTTTCTCATATTGGTGAGTTTGCGTAATATTATATCAGTCCGGCACGCCACCCATCACATGAAAAACTAACAAAACGAAGCGCAGCAAGTTCGAAAAAAATACATATCTCTGATTAATTGAAAATTCAAAGTTTAAGCAATGCAGGGGATTTACCGAAAATTGGATCTGCGCCATGTTTTATAAGCGTACTTTGCTCTATTCCAGCAAGAAGGGTCTTCGTGTAAAGAACCCCTGAAAGTTAAAATATCTATTTCGACGCTATATCTTACAAATCGTCGAGGGAATATAAATTTTGGTAGAAGTCCTGGGTACGGTTTAGGCGTGTGTCGTTCACGGACATACGGATGGACTCATTTACGGGGCGAAACCACTTTATCTAGGACCTACAAAATGAGTACTGCTTGGGACCGTGTAAATAAAAACAAGAACTTTTCGAGTTTATAACTTTATAATAGTTAATTTTACAACAAAATATTATAGAAACTTTTCTCTAGGAAATGTTATCTACTTCAATTTCGAACAGACCATAAGTTTCGGTAGGATTGTTGGTTAGACAAAAAACGTAGAAAAACTACCCTAAAATGTGCCCCCCATTCCCGGTTCATCCCTCACACGAGGAGTCTTAATAGAATGTGCGGTAGGTACCAACAAACAATTATACCAAGTTTCAGAACGCCGGGATATTCATTCCTTCGATCTGCAGTTTTTGATCTAATTCGACTGGGCTCCCGCCACTGCAGCGGTCCTGTGGTTCGAGACCCTTTGGCCTCATTCACAATGCAAACTTAAACGTAACCGTAACGTAGCCGCAAAACCTAGAAATGGGTTATAAAGCGAGATCATTCACAATGCCTTGACGTAAACGTAGACGTAAGACGTAAACTTAAAGAGCTCGCAAGCTCCAAGCTTCTACGTTTAAGTTTACGTCGAAATTCTACCGAAGACCAATCAGAGCAGCATGAAAAAAACAAATGCACAACAAAATCCGCGAGAAGGAAGGTCGACTCCAGATCGATTCTTGTTTATGCGTGTGTATAGTCGAAAGATAGAGCAGAGAAGTTTGTGGGGTTTTGGTACGAGTTGCGAAGTGTTGGTTAAATAAAGCGCCTCTAAAATTAATGCTGCAGAAGCTTGCAACAACACAAGCTGCACGCCCACATCTCTCTCCATGACAAAATCTGAACGTGGCGTTAAATATATTTGCGGTACACAATTTAAAGCTCACTGCTCGCATATAACTCAATATGTAGGGGCGCAACAGCTGCTCGCAAATGTAAAAGGCGAAATCGATAGGAGAGTCGAAAAAAATGCTAGAAACTAATCGATCAATATGTTGAATTCTGATTGGTTCAGGCAAAACCTACGTTCCAGCTTACGTTTGTCATTGTGAATGCTCGTTTTTACGTGAAAAGTTTACTGCATAAGTTTACGGCTTACGTTACGTTTAAGTTTGCATTGTGAATGAGGCCTTTGGCGGCTGATTTTCGACACTAGATAAGTCGAATTCAGCTACTGTGTGGAGAAGAATTGTGCCTGTCGGCTGTTCTGATCGACAATTTTTCGTGGTAACTCCAATGTCGGATCTTTTCACCCTTTATCAAATGGGACACGAACATCTTTCCTTCCTTATCTCATCTCCTCTTATACTCGACACTTACACTTAAATGCTCTACGTTACCACATGTCGGGAGATCAGTAGACGCCAGCCGGGACAGGAAGAACCCACCTTTAGTACTTGTCCCGGGTGTGGCAGTTCCTTGCTGGGGGAGATACCGGAGGGCAGAACACCTGCAAGCCTGGGACTTGTTCGGCACGGGATCGGTACCATCCTGCTATAACATGAACTGCAAAATGGTTGATGTGCTCGGGAACCCTACGGAATGCTCACCTAAATTCGCTATCTTGATCTTTGCTTATTTGACTTCAGACTATAATCAATGACCGCCAAAGCCTGTATAACCAAAATGACAATCAACTTTTAAGTTTTTGCAGAAGATATATTTACACTGCCGCGCCGAAGTATTGAATTCGCCATCTTTTAACCTTAAATTCTGTAACTACAACCCCCAAACACGGAAATCCATCTAATTTTCTACGTGCGTAGTAATGTTTTTGTATTTGACAATGATAGGTAAGAGCTTATCGTAACAGTTCATAATCGATATTTTAAAAATTCCTATTTTTGTACATAAAGAGTTTGCAGGCAAAGGCGTTCAGAATGTTGTAAACTCTCTATAAATTATTATGTACGTAACTAGTATAAAACGTGAAACTTTGGCGTACAAATGAAATGTTGACGAATGAGGCGTCGATAGGAGTCGAGATCGGCATTTTGAAATGAATACGCCAAGACATTTTTGGATGAGCTGCGCACATTATTTTTAGTACGAATTCGTGGAAACTTACAAGTATATGTTCTCTTGGGATCTTTCTCAATAAGCGAGGGAGCAGATATGTTGATTCCTGACATCACAATGTTTCGTTTACTTTGCAGCACCCAGCTGCATTTTTTTGTGGTTCGCCAAGTCTATTTTGCCAAAACGCTTAACACAAATAACGCTTTTCAGTGAAGTTAAGTACTATCTTTCATGCTGAAAAAAGATTTCAGTCTAATCGACTTTGGTGAGATCAAGACATTTTCCTTGAAAAATGACTTTCCTCATTCTCTCATGACCAAATTACAGCAAAATTGGTATTTTATTACCAACGTTATTCTGGGAAAATCACCATATGACAACATGGTAGATATTTTTTTGTTTGAAACATTTTGTTTTATTGTGCTTATGTATGTGATGTGTTCTGTGTTGTGTGAAAACGTATGGATTGAGAAGGCCACGAATATTATCAATGTGTTGTTGACAGTTTGTGCCAAAATTATAGTGTCTTCATGACACTCAACAGAATCAGAGTACACTGACAACATCATCGCAGAAACTACAAGGACTGGTAGGTTTTGCCCTCCGCACTGTAGTGAACGGAGGGAGGAGTATTGATATGTAAGTAATGTTAGGAGAAGCGTACTGATATGTCAAATTAGAAAACAAACGTCCATAGCTTTTACGTCACTTCGGAAATGAACTTCAATTGTCTTACAACGCTAAATGCCCAAATACGCCTCTTCCGTTCTGTTATGTTAAATAATATAGGACTGGTCCTAAAGTCCTCATTTATTTTAGATTTCGAAATCACTGTGGATGGAAGAAACTCCTCGCTATGATGCTGTAACGTTAAATTAATTGACTTAATTGTGGAAAATATAGTTTTTCATAAATATTGGCACTGTATATTCAAGATATTAATAGAAAGGTATTGGACATTTGTTTTGATATTTTGCTATACATGGGGCTGGAATTTATATCTGTTCGGTTTGCAATGAAGTGGAATTCAACACATCCCAACACAAAACATCCCAAATACATCTCAACACATCCCAAATTGAAAACACGCATAATTAAATCACAACATTAATTAATTGCATTGTACAATTAATATTTTGATTCGCACTCATTTTAAATACAAAACTTTGTCATCAGGAATGTGTTTGACTACACGATGTGTTATCAAAAGTGAAAACATCTGACGCTCACCTTGCATTAATGTTCTCACCTTTGCACTTTTATAGCGTCCACGAATAAAAACAGAAGTACTGGTAGATTCCATTCACACATTATAACACTGCCTACCCATTTTGGCCATTCAACAAATTTCAATATCGAGATATCGACGTTGTGAAACGTTTAGGCCGTTTTCCTCCCAACGGGCGCCGCCCCTCCCCCAGTATTTGTTGGAACATGGGGAAACTCCCAGGAGATTCTCCGATTACCTACACCTCTATACTTCGGTTTTTGTAACATGGCGCGTGTGGGCGTGTCTTCACGATGGAATATAGCACGGCATTTTGCGTCTTTTTCAGTCGTGCCGCCAGATGTCACACGATCGAGACCGTATCAAGCAGTGCTGCAGATCAGGCGACATCTAGCGACACGACCGAGAAAGACACGAAAAGCCGGGCTGTATTCCATCGTGAAAACAAGTCACGATTAATTAATTAATTTATTTATTTATTTATTTATAAATAAATCGTGAAGACCGGTCCTGAAGCGCCATGTTATAGAACCGGAAGTATAGTGGCAGGCCCGCTGCGAATAGCTCGGAGCTGTGGGCGTGGGCGTGGGCGTGGGCTAGGGTGGAAGGGCGGAAGGGCAGCGCGTGCGCACGCGCAGCCAGGCGCCGCCCACGGCCGCCGTGACGAGCGCCTTGGGGTCGAGGCGCGGCGGCTCCTGCGTGCGCTCGCACGCCTCGAACGAGTAGCGCGCCAGCAGCGCCGCCAGCCCCGTCTTGGCCTGCAGCAGCCCGAAGCGCATGCCTGCACACACACACACACACACACACCGTTGCATTCAATACATAAGCAGGCCGAATGCAAATGAAACTTACTAAATCTATTCTGGATATTTTTAAGTTGTTTTTTTTTCTTTCGCCAAGTCGCATTTTTTTAATACTTTTGATTAGAAAAAGTGTTGAAGTCCTGGAGTTTGGGTGTACTAGATTCTCCATTATTACCTTTTTTCCGTTAAGTTACAGAAAAGAGAAATTTACAGAATAAATCCATCTTTAAATCTCTTTTTTTCTTACATGTATTAAATTAGCAAATTGTTTTTATAAAAAAAAATCATCTCCCATCTATCAAAAGATGTTGAGTACTTCAATTTGAAGAATCTCAAAACACTTTCTGTACTTGATGAGTTTCACTTGCATTAGTACTTGGTGAGTCCCAAAAGCACAAAATAGATAATCAAATAATACCTCAGACAAGTCGATAAGAGATACTTTACGAGAGAAATGTATTATCTCACGAGTGACGAAGGTGCTCGTGAAGTACGTTTTTTGTATACCATCATTATAAACGGCCCTTTTCGATACCCCGAATCGTGCATAATCCAGTATTTTATCGCACGCTACATGACGTCATCGCCATTATTAAACGCGGCGCCATGATGAAAAGACCACGCGCGACGCACCATACCCGACGCGCGGTGACATAGACCAACAAAACAGACGAAAATCGACCAGTTAGTCCAAGTTTCACGAAACCTTTTATTCATATGAAAAGAATCAATTGTTTATAGTTCTTCTTGTACTGATGAGCAATTGCTCTAGAGCAGGCATGTCAAATAGCGCCCGCACGAGCTACTTTCCAGCCTGGGGGCACGGGCAACTTCCCCTGAATCCGCACTTACTTCTCCTTAAAATTCAGAAAGGGGTGCACATGCGCAAGCAGAAGCGGGGCGAGGACGTGAATAGTAGCTTCATATGAAAATATGTTCGCCAGATTTTTTCTATGAAATAACCGAGAATTGTATTATGTTTATATTCTTCACTACTTATTAGTATTTGATGTTTATTTTCTTACTAAATTCTCCCTTATATAAACATCTTTGCTAAGTGACCGGAATATGTTTTGAATGAATTATTTTTCTTATTTTCGTTTTGTGATGTGCTATTAAATCATTCAGATATTTATTGTATTTAGCAATAATGAGAAATAAATTATGAAGTCCCTAGAAGTTAACAATTCTCGCTTACGGACGGACAGCGCTTTCAACAGACAAAAATATTTGATTTCGTAGGTTTCCGCGGCCAGAGTCATGATCTGGGCTGTCCGGGTGACGTGCCCTGGGCAGTACAGCCCTGAAGAGGACCGCGACATGTCGGTCGAAACGTCGGCACCTCAGCCTTCGACGCGGCGTCACCCGTACAGCCCAGATCATATTTGCATGTTTAACCTTCTAACTTGAACGTAGAAAGTTCATTAATATAGCTAAATTTGTGATAATCACTGTCAAGTAACTTTTCCCAAAGACTGTCATGGACCAGGTACCTAGTGACGGAGGAATTCTTACAAGCCTTACTTTTAAATCTGCCGCCAATTTGTCTAGATGTAGTGCCGGCAAGCTCTAGTATACTTCGATTTATTTAACGTGGCGCCTCAAGGTCACGAGGTGTAAAGAGAGGTACGCATTGTTATCCGATCGGTAGCTCCAAACCAAAAATTCAAATCGTAACGAAGTTACCGGTTGGATGACAGTGTCATCCTCTTCATCCACCTCGTGGTCTTGAGACGCCAAGTTAAATAAATCGGGGTATAAGTTTGTTACCTTACCCGCGACCTTGACATGCCTGCTCTAGAGCACTCACTCAATAGGGAGTTTTAGCACCACGCGTAAGGTAGTGACGTTATGCACTAACAGTCACGTGACGGACCTTGAAGTCATAACGTCTTGCCTAAGATACGACCTTATACCTTCATAAATAGTGCACGCCTATAGGAATCTCTACGGTCACTTTACAAGCGGCAAAATGGCCACCTAAAAACAGGAAACGGGGATTTTTCCAACTCTGACTAACCGATTCTCGTATGAAAGGCAGTTAATTTATTCCTTACTAACTCCACAATGCTGGCAAGAATTAACAGGAAATATTGGAGAAGTATTAGGAAAGAAATTCGTCGAAAATATTTCCTACGTTCTCAAGAACAGTCTATTCAAAATTCCAGAGCGCATACTCACCACTATTATACTCTTTTCTCGTATCGTGGTTTAAAAGTCTCACCGCTTGCATAGACTCTGATATATTACACAAATTCTTTGTTCAACGTTTGCAATGTTTCTTTTGTTACAATGCATAATGCAATGTCGCAATTGACAAAACTCTTCTGGACGTTGTTCATTATGACCGTATAAAGTCATTAGTCACGTGAACAATCGAGTTTAAGGATGCCTCCTTACGCCCGACGCTAAAACTCCCTAGTAGCGACAGTTGCCGTGAGTCGAGAGCGACCGTATAAAGTCGTTAGTCACGTGCTCAATCGAGTTTAAGGATGTCTCCTTGAGCCTGGCGCTAAAACTCCCTATTGCTAAAACTCTTCTGAACGTTGTTCATTATGACCGTATAAAGTCGTTAGTCACGTGCTCAATCGAGTTTAAGGATATCTCCTTGAGCCTGGCGCTAAAACTCCCTATTGCTAAAACTCTTCTGGACGTTGTTCATTATGACCGTATAAAGTCGTTAGTCACGTGAACAATCGAGTTTAAGGATGCCTCCTTACGCCCGACGCTAAAACTCCCTAGTAGCGACAGTTGCCGTGAGTCGAGAGCGACCGTATAAAGTCGTTAGTCACGTGCTCAATCGAGTTTAAGGATGTCTCCTTGAGCCTGGCGCTAAAACTCCCTATTGCTAAAACTCTTCTGAACGTTGTTCATTATGACCGTATAAAGTCGTTAGTCACGTGATCAATCGAGTTTAAGGATATCTCCTTGAGCCTGGCGCTAAAACTCCCTATTGCTAAAACTCTTCTGAACGTTGTTCATTATGACCGTATAAAGCCGTTAGTCACGTGATCAATCGAGTTTAAGGATATCTCCTTGAGCCTGGCGCTAAAACTCCCTATTGCTAAAACTCTTCTGAACGTTGTTCATTATGACCGTATAAAGCCGTTAGTCACGTGATCAATCGAGTTTAAGGATATCTCCTTGAGCCTGGCGCTAAAACTCCCTAGTAGCGACAGTTGCCGTGAGTCGAGGCGACCGTATAAAGTCGACCAGATGCGTGCTCAATCGAGTTTAAGGATGTCTCCTTGAGCCTGGCGCTAAACCTCATTGCTAAAACTCTTCTGAACGTTGTTCATTATGACCGTATAAAGTCGTTAGTCACGTGATCAATCGAGTTTAAGGATATCTCCTTGAGCCTGGCGCTAAAAACTCCTATTGCTAAAACTCTTCTGAACGTTGTTCATTATGACCGTATAAAGTCGTTAGTCACGTGATCAATCGAGTTCCAGGATATCTCCTTGAGCCTGGCGCTAAAACTCCCTATTGCTAAAACTCTTCTGAACGTTGTTCATTATGACCGTATAAAGTCGTTAGTCACGTGATCAATCGAGTTTAAGGATGCCTCCTTACGCCTGGCGCTAAAACTCCCTATTGCTAAAACTCTTCTGAACGTTGTTCATTATGACCGTATAAAGTCGTTAGTCACGTGATCAATCGAGTTTAAGGATATCTCCTTGAGCCTGGCGCTAAACCTCCCTATTGCTAAAACTCTTCTGAACGTTGTTCATTATGACCGTATAAAGTCGTTAGTCACGTGCTCAATCGAGTTTAAGGATATCTCCTTGAGCCTGGCGCTAAAACTCCCTATTGCTAAAACTCTTCTGAACGTTGTTCATTATGACCGTATAAAGTCGTTAGTCACGTGCTCAATCGAGTTTAAGGATATCTCCTTGAGCCTGGCGCTAAAACTCCCTATTGCTAAAACTCTTCTGAACGTTGTTCATTATGACCGTATAAAGTCGTTAGCCACGTGATCAATCGAGTTTAAGGATATCTCCTTGAGCCTGGCGCTAAAACTCCCTATTGCTAAAACTCTTCTGAACGTTGTTCATTATGACCGTATAAAGTCGTTAGTCACGTGATCAATCGAGTTTAAGGATATCTCCTTGAGCCTGGCGCTAAAACTCCCTATTGCTAAAACTCTTCTGAACGTTGTTCATTATGACCGTATAAAGTCGTTAGTCACGTGATCAATCGAGTTTAAGGATATCTCCTTGAGCCTGGCGCTAAAACTCCCTATTGCTAAAACTCTTCTGAACGTTGTTCATTATGACCGTATAAAGTCGTTAGTCACGTGATCAATCGAGTTTAAGGATATCTCCTTGAGCCTGGCGCTAAAACTCCCTATTGCTAAAACTCTTCTGAACGTTGTTCATTATGACCGTATAAAGTCGTTAGTCACGTGCTCAATCGAGTTTAAGGATGTCTCCTTGAGCCTGGCGCTAAAACTCCCTATTGCTAAAACTCTTCTGAACGTTGTTCATTATGACCGTATAAAGTCGTTAGTCACGTGCTCAATCGAGTTTAAGGATATCTCCTTGAGCCTGGCGCTAAAACTCCCTATTGCTAAAACTCTTCTGAACGTTGTTCATTATGACCGTATAAAGTCGTTAGTCACGTGATCAATCGAGTTTAAGGATATCTCCTTGAGCCTGGCGCTAAAACTCCCTATTGCTAAAACTCTTCTGAACGTTGTTCATTATGACCGTATAAAGTCGTTAGTCACGTGCTCAATCGAGTTTAAGGATGTCTCCTTGAGCCTGGCGCTAAAACTCCCTATTGCTAAAACTCTTCTGAACGTTGTTCATTATGACCGTATAAAGTTTTTTCTGCAGTTAGTCACGTGCTCAATCGAGTTTAAGGATGTCTCCTTGAGCCTGGCGCTAAAACTCCCTATTGCTAAAACTCTTCTGAACGTTGTTCATTATGACCGTATAAAGTCGTTAGTCACGTGATCAATCGAGTTTAAGGATATCTCCTTGAGCCTGGCGCTAAAACTCCCTATTGCTAAAACTCTTCTGAACGTTGTTCATTATGACCGTATAAAGCCGTTAGTCACGTGATCAATCGAGTTTAAGGATATCTCCTTGAGCCTGGCGCTAAAACTCCCTATTGCTAAAACTCTTCTGAACGTTGTTCATTATGACCGTATAAAGCCGTTAGTCACGTGATCAATCGAGTTTAAGGATATCTCCTTGAGCCTGGCGCTAAAACTCCCTATTGCTAAAACTGTTCTGAACGTTGTTCATTATGACCGTATAAAGTCGTTCGTCACGTGATCAATCGAGTTTAAGGAGCCTGGCGCTACAGCTCGCTCATCAGCCAATGGCGTTGCGCGGCTCACCGATGCAGATGCGCGGGCCCTCGCCGAAGGGCAGGTAGGTGAAGGCGGCGCGCGCCGCGCGGCCCTCGGCGCTGAAGCGCTCGGGGTCGAAGCGCTGCGGCTCCGGGAAGTACTTGGGGTCGCGGTGCAGGGCGTACACCGGCACCAGCACGCGCGTGCCCTTCTCCAGGGTGACGTCGGTGCCCGGGATGCGGTAGGGCGCCGTGCACCCGCGCGCCAGCGTCGACACCGGCGGGTACTTCCGCAGCGTCTCTGCGCAGGTCGGGCACAAGTTGCTGGAGGGGGAAGGAACTGGGGACCACCACCGCTTCCTTGCGGTCGTTTTGCGCAATACACTTCACATAAATGAAACATAATACAATTAGTAGTTGCGTAAACAGTATTACTCGCTTTAAAGTAAAGTCAAAGTTTTTAAGGAACTCAAGAAAATCGGTTACGCGTTTGCTCGTCAGTACCTTACAAACAAAAAAGTCTACAGGCGAAATGATAAACGATTTAGTTCAATTTTGCTAGAATAATCACTAAACAATGTAAAAAAAATAACTGCACAGTCCGCCCCCATCACCGCGCCGGTTCTAAATCGTATTATACAGAGTGGAAGGGCTAAGTGATAACACCCCTTGTATCTCCTCAACCGTGCAAGATACGAAGATGACGTTTGGACAATCGATTGTCTAAACGGGTGCTACTTCAGTACAGCGTACTTCGTCTTTGTATTGTTTTTTACTACGAAGATATAAGGTTAACATTTCTTTAATGGAATCCTTTGCTTAATTTTAGCTTATCGTTATGGACTGAAGAAGACGATTTCAAATATGTGAATATCTTCGTATTTAAGCGAATCGTTTTTTAGAAATTGAGGTGATTTTGTAACGGATTTTTTTTCTACTGAAGTGGCACTTTTCCATTCAAACTTGCCTGTCCTCGGCTGAGAAACAAAAGGAAAATGTCTCGTGAATGATTTTGTCTGCTTTCCGAAAACGCTTAAGGCCACGTTGTACAAGTAGATAACAGGGCGGAGGCCTGGAGTATAAAATGTATAAAAATGCGCTATAAAACCCCAACGGGTAGGTCGGCGCCGGAAATCACCATCCAGCCGGGAAAGGTCAGCGACACCTCCAGCGATAAAAAAAACACGCACTAGTGTGGCGTCTTGGAGAAAAACACACAGATATTTACAAGTATGTTCAAGCTTATTTACATATACAATAACAATAACCAACTTCTGGTCCGAAACTACACACTTGTGAGTATTTCCCTGTGGATACCCCACATAGCTAGGGAGGCCCCGCCTCCTCTGACGCTACTCCCGCGCCGCTACTGTGACCTCGTCACCCGTGCACTAGGCACGACACGCTCCAGCCTGGGCGTAAAGTTTTGCGCATCGCGCGAGGTTTCCAGAATAAAACCCCACCGTCTGCGCTCGTCGGCTCGATTTTATACCAGAGTACAGCCGTCACGTGACCGTCCTAGGTGTAGGAGGGAGGCTCGCGTCTACCACGTGACCTTCCCGGTCAAGCTGGCGTCCCCTTTGTCTGAAGGAATCCCAACGCCGGGGTGCCCAGCTATTCATGCCCGCAGGTATGCGATACTTCCGCTCCTCCTCCCACCCACGGCCGCCAACGTGACGCTACAACTAGACGTACGAAACTAATGACCTTGGCAGTTGACGCGGTACGAAAGCGACGCAAGGCTACCTTGGATCGTCGGCTACCTTGGATCACTTTGTCGAGGTACTCCATCTTCATGACGGCTTCGTAGGTGATGCGGCCGTCGGCCTCCTGCAGGACGGCGTCCACCTCCTCCTGCAGGCGCGCCTGGATGTCCGGGTTCACCGCCAGCTCGTGCAGCGCGAAGCTCATCGTGGTGGAGGTGGTCTCGAAGCCGGCCATGAAGAACACGAACACTTGCGCCGCCAGCAGGTTATCCGTCAGTTCTAAGGAAATGAACAAACAAAACATTGGAAGCGAAGAATCAAGCCCATTTACAATTTATTTTATTACTAGAAGCGAAATGTAATTATTACCCCACAAAATTGTGAAAATAACATTAATATTTTCGACGAGAGATGTTGATTTGGCACCTGGAGCAGCTTCATAGAAAACGGCGTTTACATCAGATTCAAAGAGCATTTGTATTGGGTATGCGCCGACGAGTTAGAACATACTACATGAGTGGCTGATGTGCATTCGTCTTTGAAGCAATGTTTTTTACAGTCAGAGCTGCGCCGTGTGAAGGAAGTGAGTATTCTAGTATTCCGCTTGGTGCTGGTTAAGGCCGGGTGGGTGCGGGCTGCGCATAATATAAACCCTCTTACTCTGTGTTTCACGACCAAAAATCAATCATTTAAATCACAATATGTAAGGAGAACGAATTGAGAAACCTTATAAACACGTTGCTTGCTGGATGTGATATTGTTATTAGAATGGAAGTTGTTGCAATGTTATTGTACTTAGTATAACTCCTGGCAGTGAATATTATTGCAATAAGAAGCAAACAAACAGATCACAAATAAGGCGGAAAAACTTGAAAAATCGTATATTTGTGGTTTGATGACTTCTATTTTTACAGTTACAACACACTGAAGTCATTGTGAATATTATTATTCTTATATAATTTACTTATATAATTTAACTTCACGTATACTTATTCAATTCACTTCACTTATACTTATTTACTTATATAATTTAACTTCACTTAAATAATTTAAGTCAAATAAACGAAAATACGATATAGAAATAATACCTGTTACAAACAATACGTCGATTCAGTACAATAGTTCTACATGCCATCATCAGGCGTAACTCATGTTTTGACTGAAAAAAGAAAAAAAAATAGTTCCCCTAGTTCTGAGAGAGTCCACCGAGAGCGCTGAAACCATAGGGATAGCCACTTCACGTAGTATATTCTAGCTCGTTTGTATGCGCCATAATGACAAAAAACGTGTCACAATTATAAATAATAATAATAATAATAATAATAATAATAATAATAATAATAATAATAATAATAAATTCCCATTAAATAAAATCAGCTACCATGGATTCTATACAATATCGTGTCCACCGCATGAGGACTCGTAATTTGTCGGTCTCGGAGCTCTGACATACGTTGTTGCTCTCCAACTTCGTCCTTCTGTTAATTAATTAATGTATCTATAATTAGAGCAGTTTATGCTGTGAGAGTGAAAGGCACTATGCACGTGAGGGGGAGGGAGAGGTGTTAGAGAGAATGAAAGAGACCTGACATAGCCGACAGGTCGTAGAGTTCGTTCACGCACAGGTATTTTTGCAGGAAGAAATGAAACCAATGGGACATCAGACCCGGAACTCGTTTTGGAGTTCCGCAAACCTTGAGGACGACCTTTGCTACTGCGGGAACAGAGAGAATGGTCGGGATGAATGTGAATGCAGCATTGAAGGGCAAAACTGCATATATCATTGCATCAAGAGCAACAAGCGCAGGACAGACAATTATAGAGCTCTGAAAACTGTTGTTTGGCATGAAATAAATCATGTGTTTTCTCAAAACTTGCAGATTGAAGCGAGATCGATATTTTGTTGATGCACAAAAAAAGTGATACAAACATTTAATCTGCGCTTAGCCGATTTATTTCAAGGGTAAACTCAATGTTTTATGTTATAAACCGGTTGTCTAATGAATAATTTTCATAATTTTGTACTAGTAAAATAATATTGTTTTAATATATTTCTTAATTTTTATAAAAATTGTGATGTGTCATCCCATCCATCAACTAAGCGTGAGTATCCGGATAATCAACGGCTTTCCGTTATCCGGGAGTTTCGTTTCGATTTAGGCGTCTCTTGTTGAAAAGTATCCCTAAAGATCTCAAGACACTCAGTTTTTCCTTCACCGAATTACCGCGATTCATGCCTCATGGAACAACTTTCACATGTTTAACTAGGAGGGTACGTCAAGACGTATCTGCACTTTCGTTCTAATCGTATGTAGGTAGGCTGTACAGCTTTGTGCACTTTCCAGCCTTAAGATGAGATCGTTCATTTCGCTTAAGGTAAGTTTCAGCGTTATCACCTAATGTTCGCTTGGGTTGTTGCGACGAAAACATGACTGTATCACTCTCCTGTGCATTAAAATAGAACAAGCTTTCGTAATTTCCTTTTTTAATCTTAATGTGTACCAAAAGCTGTAATCATCACAATGTGGGGGCTTCGCTTTTCCTTTGCGAAGACCATACCAGTAGATTAAACAATTCAAAAGCAAACAAGAATGAAAAAAAGGAATATCAGTACTGATCCCAATTTGGAGCAAGTCTGTGACAATACTCTGAATAACAGATGAGTAACTATTGACTGATTCAGTAGCAACCCATATGCACATTAGGTCCTGCGTAGAGAACAGCGAGATGGATTGTCGAAAGATTCTTTTGTTGCAAGACAACGTGAATCTACCTGCCGCCGACCAAGCTCTTCAAAATCTGTATTTCGAAGTGTCTGAGCATTCTGGATACAGTTCCGATCTTGTCACGTCTAATTACCGTATATTTGCTTCACTTAAAGATGATTTAAGGGGCTGAAGATTTGTCTCCGATCTACAGGTGAGGAAGCAGTGCTTATATGTCGTGCTGCTCAATCGAAAATCCATTTTTCAGAAGGTATTTGAAAGCTGATGCTACGATGGACCCAATACATTAAAAAGCACGATGCTTATGACGAGAAATTATCTCTTTATAATTGATTTCAGCAGCACAACACTTACAAACAGTGAGTGCTTACAGTTATTCACTTACCCTCGTACACAAAACTTGCCACAGGTATACGCGCCTTAACTTGCAAGACACTTTCACAGTTTTACCAGTATCGTAAACATAATATGCCCTCAACCCGGGTCAAACTGTGAGAAATAAAACCCATCGGATCCTTTTTTTCAGGATTAGTTTTCAAAGTTGACTGTATAACTATCGCGTATCTCGAAAGTGTGTGAATAGCCCGCTAGTTTGCCCCCTAGTATTGAAACAAGCCCTTCTTCTGTACCAGCAAAATTCGTAATTTTAGGAATTATTAATTAAGTTAGATTCATGACTCGTTTCATTTGACTCACACTCGTAATTATTTTCCGAATAATTTAGTTATTGATTTGAGCGCCAGGCACGCACGACTGTAACCCGGATGTTTCCTGCGTAATTTAAAAATATTTCTCGTCCAAAATTATGTCGTGCTAGCTCAGTTAATTGGGTTCGAAGTTCACAATTGTTGCTACGTACTCTGCAACCATTTACTCAATCTGCCATCCATACGGAGTGGCGAGGAATCTGAAAATCTTATAAAAAAATCTACTACTGGATTGCATGTTACGAACAATGATAATCAGCTTTCTTTTAAAGTAACAAATTGGAATTTATTATAATGTGAAATATGATTCTAATAAAAGTTAAACATGAATTGTTACATCGTTAATTTTTTTATTGTTTTTAATTTGTTGCGTCTACTTTGACGCAACGCGTCTCCAAGCCCCTGGGGGGGGGGCGTTGAGCGCTTTGCGCTTCTCGGAGTAATCCTCCATTACTAACAGCGCTATGAATTGCATTGAATTCAATTGAAATGAATTCAAATGAAATAATTGAAAATGAAATTATCTTTGGTCATGACCAACTCTCTGTATCTTGTAATAATTATAAATCAACCTTGTTATATTCGCGGATCTTCGCGCGCTCTTCACTTCTCCATTCGATGGCCCCCGTAGAATCTTCTCCGTCGTCGCAGCAGAATCTTCCTTCTTCATAAAGTCCTCCGCCTAATGTTCGCGATCAAGTTCAAATTCTCCCAGCGATACTATTATTACCTGTTACTTCCCTTACTTGCGTCACGGGTGTACGCCTACACATGTATTGACTATTACTTTGTAGAATTCGTTCGTCTTTTCACACAAAAACGTTTTATCCTAATATAAGAAACGATAAACTTAATTATATTACAAGTTATTGCATCGGATTTGGTTGTCCATCAACAGTCTTGCCTCGACTTCGTAAAATGTCAGGAGCCGACCCGGTCATTACTGCGTTGCTAGAGAGAGTGTCCCTGTTCTTCCTACAACCCAAAGCATCAGAACTCCGTATCATCCTCTTTTGTCTAACAAAAACAATACTATTGCACATTCTCTTCATTAGCGAAATTGACCTTTAACGCCGGTTGTTTACTTGTCACATAGCGACCCCTCCGCGATCGTCTATAGACATCCCTATATTCTACTTCATATAAATGACATTTTCATGAACAAAATGGTTCGTCATTTTGGTATATCACAGTATATGCATATACTAGCAGGCTATAAGCCCGATTAGTCCGGCACCAAACCATTGAAGCCAGTGAGCGGGCCTAATCAATAAGGGGGGTTTTGCACGTCAAAGCGTTACAGCAATCGACAGCATTATCGATCTTCTGCGCGTGCGCATTACGAGTTTCGCATCGCTTTACGAGTTTCGCATCCAGATTGCTGTACGCTATGACGCGCAGGAACTCCGCAGGTATACTTGGATTTTCGTAACGTGGCGGATGACATTAGGTTATTTTTACACCTCCTGCCTTATAAAATGAATCTTTATAACAGTAATAAGCAGATGTTTAAGCCTCGTTGAGAAGGACGTTCGCGAAATTATTAAGAAGATTCATTTTCGAAGGCGAGATGTGTAAAAATGACGTCATGTCATCCGCCACGTTACGAAAACCCAATTCTATACTCCGATTTATTTAACGTGGCGCCTCAAGGCCACCAGCTGGACGAATAGGGGGACACTGCCATCCAATCAGGAGCTTTTAATTTGTTGGTTTGGAGCTCGTGAGCTCGAGGCGCGGCGTGTCGCGTGCAGGGAGGCGCTCACCGAAGGCGTCGTCGGCGCCCTGCTTGCGCAGCTGCATGAGCAGGTGCAGGAAGTCGTGGCGCAGCACGCCGTGCCGCTCCCGCTGCGCCACCGTCTCGCGCACGGCCGCCCGGAAGAAGCGCGTCACGTCGCCGCCGATCAGGCTCACGTTCAGGATCTGCGCAGGCACGGGCAGGCCGCGTGGCTTGCACAATATATACATATATACTTGCATCAATTAAATTAGTCCAAAGAATTGGTCGCCCTGGCCGGGATTCGAACCCGGGCCATCTGGTTTACGCCCAGCTGCTCTAACAAAAGCAGGCACGCACGCGCGCACACACACACACGCACACACACACACACACATAAACACACACACACATAAACACACACACACACACACTTTTATCCATAAATATTTGACGCTTAAAAGAAGACATTATTTAATTAAATACATTCACTAAATCACTAATTTACTAATGAATTCACTAATTCACTAATCTTTACAAAGTTGTAAAATAAATTGAATTATAAACTCAACAGTTGGATTCGCTTAATAATATAGAATGAAAAAGTGAATTCATTAACAAATAGTGTACAATACGTACGCTACTACTACCATTTCCTGTACTTACCAATCAAACTGATCCTTTCATTTTTGTTTTCTAATATCCACCTCACCTTATTCTCAACATGCCACTTTTCTCACATTCCTCCTTCCTCAAAAAACAAACATCTCTTTAAAATGTGTTCAGAATCTTCCTCTTCCATCTCACAGATTCTACATTTTTTTCCTCACTATTCATGCAATAACTACTCGCTCTTGTTTCATTTCCCTAACCTATATCTTGCTATCCTTCGTCTGTTACTTTCCTTACATTTCCCTTTAGATAATTTGGAATATCATCCAATGTTAGTAATGTATAATATATAATATTTTATATATATTACATAGATATTCTTCGTAATCTGTTAGAGTTTTTTCAAAATGTCACAAAAATCAATTTCGGGTATTAAATTATTACGTTAACATCATTGTGTTGCTGTTTTCAAAATAGATTAGGAATGAAATGAACAATGCCATCCAGTACATACTTACATGGTTCACAAGCCTTAAATATTTTAAAAATCAGTTAATATGAGGACTCTATTTTCACGGAAACTATGGCACGTGCCTCCTGTGCCACAATGTTAAACCGAACCTGGCGACAGAGAGTCGCCAGCCGTTCATGTATCTCGTGGAAAGCAAGGTGCCCTTCAGCAAGGCCTCTCTGTTATGTTGCAAAGTTTGGAGAGTATTCTGTGTAGTAGGTAGTCGTATTTTCACGTGAATTTCGGAACTACATGGGTAAGCGTGATCACATATAAGATGTTCATTACGAATATTTGGATAAACCGTTTTCTCCATTTACCTAAAGTTGATAATTAGTACGTTTGAAATGCGAATGGACACACTCTTTTATTGTACGAGAGATACCACTTTACGCACAGACATTTCGCCCAAGTATTCAACTTAAAAAAATAGATCATTGCAAACTGCACGGAAGATGTACTCGGGCGTGATAGGAAAACGGGAGTGGCTCACGGACCCCTGCAGTAGCTCAGTGCGGGCAATGCGGTCCCAATTCTTGCATTTGATCGGCGCTGTCCTAAATGACTATAAATGGGGAAGCAATGAACGACATGTACAATATATTGGCATGCCTGCGGAAATGTCCCAGATCATAAAAGCTTGTTTATATTTTTCAGATTTTAACCTGTCAGTTGTTTTTTTTTACACAATACAATAATGACTTTTCAGGTCTATACGAATTGAGTAATTGTTGACAGATTCGAATGTAATGATCGGTGAGTATTTAATATGAATAATTCGAATATAATGATCGGTGGGTTTTACGAACGTTCTATATTTTATGATGCAGTTTGTAACCATCCTAAAACATAACTATAGGGTTGTCCGAGAATAGCACCGAAGCCGCATGTGCGATATAAATCCATCTAATAGCCAAATGAACCGCTCATATAAATCTCTTCATTTAGAGACCGGGAGCGGTAGCTCAGTGCATCAACTGATGTCACTGCAGCGCCTCTGACCGGGAGGTCCTAGGTTCCCACTCCCCACGGCGGCAGGATTTTCGACACTAGCTTTTCAGCTAGGTCGAATTCAGTCGCTGTCTGGAAGAGAATACTAGCGGCCGGCTGCTCTGATCGGTAGTTTTCCGTGGTTTCTCCGATCAACACCAGGCGAATGCCGGAGCAGTACCCTACCAAACGGGCCACGGACCGCGCGCGATATTTCCTTCCTCTTCCCTCTCCCCTTACACACACACACTAAATTTCACTACACTACCACATATCCCGGGAGACCGGTCGGGAGCTTAGAGCCTGTCCCGGCTGGGGCGGTGCCCCGCTGGTGGGAGAGTCTTAGTTAGGGGGAAACCCCACTAGCCGACGGTAGGTCGGCGCCGGATCTCGCCATCCAACGGGGGAAGATCACCGCCACCTCCCGAGAAAAAAACATGCACTACGTTAACGGGACTAATGACCGAAGCAGTTGACGCGCCCGCAAACACGAAACAAAAATCAATCAATGAATCAAACCGTTCATTTAGAAGGGAAAGCGTTGCGGAGCGGCGGGCGCACCTTGGCGAGCGTGGGCAGGAAGATGAGCGTGAAGCGGCGCACGGCGCTGGCGAGCGTGGGGTCGAACATCTTCTTGCCCATGCGACGGAACTCGCAGTCGGGGTCGCCGAGGGAGTTGATCTGCAGGCCGAAGGCGCAGCTGCCGATGACGTCAGTCGCGTACTGCGCCAGCGACTCCTTCATCTCCACCTGCTCCGCCCGCGCCGCGCGCGCCTCCAGGCTCTCCACCTGCGGCGCAGAACACACCTGCACTTGGACACTATGCCAACATTTACAACTATTTAATTGCTAAACAATTAATCCGAAACTAAATTAATTGCTCTTCAAATTTTATAATTTAAAATAAATTAAACAATTAAGCCGAAACTAAATTAATTGCCGAAACTCTTTCAAATTTTATAATTTAAAATAAATTAAACAATTAAGCCGAAACTAAATTAATTTTGTTCAAATTTTATAATTTAAAATAAATTAAACAATTAAGCCGAAACTAAATTAATTGCTCTTCAAATTTTATAATTTAAAATAAATTAAACAATTAAGCCGAAACTAAATTAATTTTGTTCAAATTTTATAATTTAAAATAAATTAAACAATTAAGCTGAAACTAAATTGATTGCTCTTCAAATTTTATAATTTAAAATAAATTAAACAATTAAGCCGAAACTAAATTGATTGCTCTTCAAATTTTATAATTTAAAATAAATTAAACAATTAAGCCGAAACTAAATTAATTGCTCTTCAAATTTTATAATTTAAAATAAATTAAACAATTAAGCCGAAACTAAATTAATTGCTCTTCAAATTTTATAATTTAAAATAAATTAAACAATTAAGCCGAAACTAAATTGATTGCTCTTCATATTTTATAATTTAAAATAAATTAAACAATTAAGCCGAAACTAAATTGATTAGTTATTAATTATGCAAATTTACCATTAATTACTCGGTCGTCTGAAGAGTATTTAAATTATTTTTGCTTAATTAATTAGGAATTAAGTTGTTCTACTTGGTGGGACCTTCTTTTGTAGTAACCGGTTGCGGTGGATGCTTCGCTTTAAGGCAGCTCACCATTAATAACGCAAACATTTGAAGAGCTATTAATTTATTATTTGCGTGATTAATTAGCAATTAAATAGTTCTTTAGAGGCAAATTTGTTATTGTGGTAACCGATTATGGTAGTACCAATTTCAGATAGGTCACTTGAACCACTCGTGATGGCCACTGTCTTTGAAAAGGAAAAATGAAATAAAAGGATGACGAGTGTCAGAGGCCAGACTAATTGAGGATGACGCTGATCGACCTGAGGTACGAATTTTAGATTGTCTTGATTTGTTTACATTGTTGATGTTATGCGGTGTTGTGAAGGATGTTTACCGCGAGAGATCTAATGGCCTTCCTTCATCCACGAATTTGGTTCTGCGAGTTCCTTTCACAGTACTAGTGACTGTAACATGTCAGTCTAAGAGCGAAGGTATTACACATACTTTTATAAGTTAGCTAAAAAGGTTATTGAGACTCGAAATAGTTTTATAATCAGAACGTCTGCGACAAGGGGCAGTGGTTTCAATTCTCTGTGCGTACGAACGATTTACTAGCCATGAAAATATCCACGGCTTCGATCCGATTTCTTAATATAAAGTGTGTGAAGGTGGGACAAGGACGGGGAAGGAAAGATCACGCGCGGTCCGTAGCCCGTTTGTTAGGGTACTTCTCCGGCATTCGCCTGGTGTTTATCGGAGAAACCACGGAAAACAATCGATCAGAGCAGCCGGCCGCTAGGATTCGCCTCCAGTGGAGTGCCCTTCTTTTCAATTTATAGTATATGGTAGGTTTAGAAGAGAAGTTAAGGAAGGGGCAGGATGATAGGTTATTGATTGGTAAATTAAAAATTTGGTCTTTATCTTATGCTGATGATGTATTATTGGCTGATAACGCCAAGGACTTGAATCTGATGATGGGGAGATTAGAAATTTTTTAGAGAATAGAGATCTTGGATTAAATACGGACAAGACCAAAGTGATGGAGTTTAAAAAGGGCAGAATGAAGAGTAAATGTGAGAAAATTAGATGGAAAAGACGTATTTTCCATCTAATTCTTGTGAACGATTACAAGTATTTAGGGTTTTGGTTGAACAAGAGAGGAGGCTACGCAAAGCGCACAGCAGAAATAGGTAAGAAGGGAATGGTGGCTATGAAATAAGTTTAGGGTATAATTAAGAGGAAGTGCGGAAATTTTTGGGCAAAGGTTAAGAGGATATATGACAGTGTTGTTGGTTCAATTTTGAGGTGGCGGGCAGAAATTTGGGAGAGGAAACAAAGGAGAAAACTAGAAGCAATTCATGAAATATTTTTAAAATGGATCCTAGGAACAGACTATTGCACACCTGATTATATTGTAAGATGGGAGAGAAAGAGGTAAAAAATGAGAATAGATGGACAAAATGACATATAAGTTTGAGGAAAGGATTAGGAGAGGGAGGATTAATAAATTAAAGTAAGTTTGTTGGGAAATAGATAGAAACATAGAGACTGAGAAATCTGATTGGGAAAAGGAAATGACATTTTTTTAAATAATAATGGTTATTTGTTGGAGACATCAAGGTTAAGAGAAGGGAGAGACTTAAGTAAAGAATTGATCCAAAGGGATAAAGATCAATTATTGCAGGAAGATTACGAAAAAATAAGGAATTCAAAGTTTAATAAATTGTTTAAAATTATTCAGGTGGATAATTCTTGCAGCTATTTAAAAGGTAAATGAAAGGAAAGTGGCAGAGCAAGATATAGGTTAGGTAATGAATTGAGAGCGAGTAAATATTGGCTTAATAGTGAGAGGGAAAATGTAGGATCTGTGAGATGGAAGAGGGAGATTGGGAACATATTTTAAAGAGAAGTCCGGTTTTCGAGGAAGGAAGAATGTGAGCAAGGTGGAATATTCAGGATAAGGTGAGGTGGTTATTAGAGGACACAGGTGAAAGGATCAGTGTGTTAGCTAAACACAGGAAAGGTCTCTGTATGTAGCATATTATTATATTCTTAGTATATAGTGTGTATATTATGTATATGTATATGTATATTGTTATTCAACTGTTGTATTTACAAAGTGTAAAATAAAAATTCATTCATGATCACGGAGTAAAAGTTCTTAGGTCAAAAAGCTAAGTTTTGAGAAAACAAAGGTTAGATTATTAAGCCGTAAGCTATATTAAACCGATTAAGCTATATTTCCCAAGGGTTTTTTGTCATTAAGGAGGCAACAGAATTTGGTCGTTTCACTAAAATAAAATATAGATATGAACTTGTAGTTTCAGTATTTAACACAGTTTCGTCAAAAATTGACGTAATAACTTTTACCCCGTGACCACAGCATTATTGTATGAGTGTTTCGAAAACATGCTGTGTTTGGAGAAAGCAAATTTTTAAGAGCTCAATTTTGAAATTATATTTAAAACGGAGCAAAGTGGAAAATCTACTTCATTTCCCGATGATTCTCACATCTCCTTTAAAGACACTTAATTAGGAAGACATACACTGCATACCACTCTTACTCATCTCAATGACTTTTGTTGAAAATGACATGTTTCGGTGAACTGATGAAAAAAACGTGAATGTAGCGAAACGTGAAATATGTAAGTGGCGAAACCCCGGTTCCGAAATCCACATCTGCTAGTCCACATGAAAGCCAAATAAACCATTATTTTATGCTAGACAACAGATCGCCCCTTCACGGGGCGTCCAACAAAATATTAACAAAGCACAACGTAACCAGAGCGAAAACGATATGATATCGCGTTAACGCCCAAAGAGAATAGAATATGTAGTATATCACTGTTACAATTATCACGCGCTACGTATCGGGTGGCGCGCAATGCCACATTCTCCACTTTTGCCTTTTTCGGAATTTGTTCTCTTTTCGAAACTAATCAGCAAATATTTTAGCCAGAGATAAGTAACTTATGAAGAAGCCTTCCAGCAATGACTCTCGCGTTTTCTATATTCAATTCTGTGTAAACTAAAAATATAATACGTAGGTACTAATACTTTCCATTTGACGTGCTAAGAAAACAAATACTCAGAACACAACTTATGAGACTCCTTCAGCAATGCTACAACAAGTGTGTTTCAAATGAGTATTAAAACAATAACATAAATTGCTGTAAGAAGATTGTGAAATATTCAAGAACAATTGGTAACTTCTCATTACTGACGTTACGCGCGATTGGCATAAATTAGTAGCCGCAGCGGTATTAAAGTAAGAATGAATATTTAGAAAGAGTAACTCTCACCAGTGCCAAATTACCGTACAGGCTGATTAAGCTGCAGCCTAAGGCGCGCAAGTTTTGGGGGCGGACGAATTTCAGTGGATGCAAAATTTCACTAGGCGAACTTTTGAGTGTTTTTATAGAAATATTTCTTTCCATTTTTGTATCAAAATAAAAATATATCCCTTGTTATATATTGAATGGATACAAATATATTTATCATTAATATATACACATAAAATGGATACAAAAATATCGGTATTTATTAAATAAACATCGCGGCGAGAAATTAGTTCAAATATTTATTCAAAACTTTATCTTCACGCATGTCTTATCTTAACACGTATAAATTTCTGCAAATAGTGGTTTTAAACAGTTTTGTTCAAGAAACTGCAGTAATAAATTTCAATGACAAATGACTTAAATTTTATGGTACTTAAATGTCCGACTAAAAGTTTTACCTTATTGTGATACTCATCTTTAATACCAGTATAACAGTTGATGAAGATATAGGATCACTAATCACGTAACAGATGGCCGTGTATTATTTCGGCTTTTGGTTATCTTACCAGATTGCTTGCTATTCAAATTGTACGCCATTAGACGTCTATTTGAGTTATTCTCCCACGATACATTTCCAACTCTCATTATAGGCAAAATTTCAACCAATATTGATAATTTATTCAATTGTGTAAATAATATGATTAGCGGCATTCGTCACGTAATTATCCTCTCAGTCAGTGTCAGTTCCCAGATTGATAACGTATCGTCGGGAATATGGCGTTCCAAGATAAAGATTAAACCAACTTAAAAATGCTAAAATGAAGCGAATCTGCTATAAATTTAAAATAATTGCAGGTATCGCATAGATCCTACGGGACGTCTCGAAAACAAAATTCCAAAGAGGTTAGAATATAATCAAATTCTTGAAAGTAGTTCAGGATGTAGTTAAGAAGTAGGTATTCCCATGAAAAGAGAGAAATACATACAAAGAACACTAAAAAATGTACGGAACACACGAATTAAATTGTTGGTCGCTAATTTGTGTCGTTTTGGTGTTAGGTGGCTTGGATAATTAATAATTAAATTTAAAAAATTTAAATCCCTCTTAACCAAGAACAATTATTGAAAACATATTCTAATAATATTCACATCTATCACATAAATCTAGTGAAGTCCAGATCAGATCAATCCTATATGTAGTAAATAACTTCCTCTATCACGCTATATTGCCAGAATCCTTATTTTTGTGGGTTCTTGATACCGAAAAATCGATTGGCAGCAAAATGTCTATTTGTCTGCTCGTCTGTCTGCTGTCAACGCTAGCACCTAAACCATTCAGACGATTTTCTCGGAAATTGATATTTCTCGATCAGATTGAACAAACTTGAGGCTCTGCGAGTTCCAAAATCGATTGGCATTTTGATCTTTGTGAGTACTTTACATGAAGCCTCAACAATATTTTAAACAAATACTCAAAAACGACTCCAAATTTTGTTTATTAAACTTCGTTCTTGAAAGTATAAAGAAATCTTAAAAATGACACGGGTCTAATTTTCGTTGAAATATCTGATTTTGCGAAAATTGCAAACCTTCAAATTTTTTTCGCTTCTTGCTACAACTTCAATATTCAAGATGTGTTTTTCACGTACTTTTCCATGAGATATAGGCAATTTTTAAACAGTTTTTTTCTAGAAACGGTTTCAAATATATTCTTTAATTTTTCTCCTCGTACGTATGAACAGACAGTAAAAATTGGTGTTCGCCCCATTTTCACTTATCTCTCTGTCTTGTCGAATATTCCAAAAATTTAACATCACAAAAGTAAAATTTTGAAGATAAAGCAATATTTGTCTTAAATGAAATCTGTTCTAATAAATCGAATCTTTAAAAGAAAGGTACCTTCAATTTTTTGAAACAACAGTAGGATTCACATAATTTCTGCTTGATGTTAATGCAATTTATAAAAAAACGATCAGAATTCACTCCAATTTTTTCCCTTTTTCCGAAGAGAGAAGAAAAAGCGCTGAAAAATAGCGCAGGTCTCATTTTGAATTTTGTGAACTCTGAATTTTTTAAAATTGCAAAAGTTAGAAATAATGTGAGGAAGTATGTGCGATTGTATCACTAATAACTTCTGACCTTATAAACAGACTATCTGTAAGTTACTACTCATACTATACCACTAATTGTTTATGCGCTTCAAGTGAGAGGTAAATTATTTAAACCAATTTACGTTTGGAAAAGTTCTGGCTGAACAGACAAAAAATTCATGACATATTAAATAACATTATAACAAATACATTTGTTTTTTCATAGGCCCACTGTTTACCAGTAGTTTTACAAATGTAAAGAAACCATGTGAGGCTTTGAAAACAGCTTTATACCCTGTTGTATTAAATATTAGCATGTATTTCAAAATTAAACCTTAACATTTTAACATTACTCTGAAATGATAAAGTTTATCGTGTCTAACTCTTCTTTTTAAAATTAGTGTTGAAAGTTCTATTAGGTGACGGAGGAACACGAAATTAGTTACATACGTTCATGATAATTGAAATATTCCAGGTAAATATATTGTTGACGCATTTGTTGGAATATGAACGAAAAACTAAAATGAGTAATTTGGATAATTTATTTCTAGATTTTACTATTACTTTATCAATATGACGATTTAAATTTTGGGAATTAAGTCGAGGAACCTGTGGGGAAGCCACCCAAACAAAATTATAATTCTATGACAGCAATATTACGGGTATGAGTCAAGTCCTTCATTTGTTAATAATAGTTCGAAAAGGAGAGAAAAATAAATATTATTTCTTCTTCTAGGGAATTCAAACGAATAAAATTAGTTTTTATTACTGGCATAAAACTATTTTTACTTCAAGTGGCGGTTTTTCTTCAAGTGGCGGAGAAAGTATTTCAAGAGGAGATAATTTCAATTTAATCCCCCAAACTTTTTTTGAGATGTTAATACTTTTAATTGTGAGAATGAAATTTTAAAAAAATGTTCGAGAATGGAAAGAACGCTTTGGATGTGGTAAGATCATAAGATCTATATATACGGTGGTTATATTGAATAAATTTAGTAAAATTGCAAAAGACGTTTGCTTTGGGGAGTCATGGCCTCCGTTCTTCGCCTTTGGACCCGCCACTGATTACCGAGTGTACTCCAAGTGTAATGGTTGTCTCACCAGGTCGCACCGGGAGCGGTAGCTCAGTGCATCAACTGATGTCACTGCAGCGCTTCCGACCGGGAGGTCCTAGGTTCCCACTCCCCACGGCGGTAGGATTTTCGACACTAGGTCGAATTCAGTCGTTGTCTGGAGGAGAATTCTGCTCTGATCGGTAGTTTTCCGTGGTTTCTCCGACCAGGCGAATGCCGGAGCAGTACCCTAACAAACGGGCCACGGACCGCGCGCGATCTTCCTTGTCCTATCCTCTCCCCACACTTACACGATCCTGCACTCCACTACCACATATTCCGCGAGACCGGTCGGGAACTCAGAGCTTGTCCCGACTGGGGCGGTGCCCCGCTGGTGGGAGAGTCCTGGTTAGGGGGCAACCCCACTAGCCGACGGTAGGTCGGCGCCGGATCTCGCCATCCAGCGGGGGAAGATCACCGCCATCTCCCGAGAAAAAAAACATGCACTTGCTAACGGGACTAATGACGAAAGCCGTTGACGCGCCCGGCCCGGAAACACGAAAAAAAAAATCCATCCACTGACCAGGTTGCTGGCGCACTCCTCCATGAGCGCGAACATCATCTTCATCTTGCCGGAGGTGAAGGTGGGCGTGAGGCGGGCGCGGAGCGCGCGCCAGCGGGGCCCGCCCAGCGTGAAGAGGTTGGCGGTGAGCGGGTCGCGCCGCTCGTCCAGCTTCATGTCGCGGTGCTGGAAGTGCGCGAAGTCCTTGACGAGGAACGCCTTGATGAGCGCCGGGTCGCGCAGCAGCAGCGCCGGCCGCCGCGACTGGTACAGCCCCGCGAACGGCACGCCCTCCAGCTGGTGGTACAGCGCCTGCAGCAGCTCCGCCTGGCGCAAAGCGGAGAGCCATTAGGGCAGGTGGGAAGCACGGGCAACTTCCCCTAACGCCCTTCTCCTTTCCCCTCCAAATCCACAAAGGGCAATCAAAGGCACAAAGCACAAACCGCGCTCGAAATATCACCACGAATGGTTGATTTATTCGAAAATATGTTTCCTATCAAACAACCGAGTTTTGAATTATGTTTATATACTTTATTACTTTATTTCATGTTTATTTCCTTTTTAAATCCTGCTTCGCATCATCATTTTTGCCAAGAAGCAGAAATGTATTGGAATGACAAATTCTTTACCTGTTTCCATTTCAGTTATTAAATAAATTGATCATTTGTTGAATATAGCAAAAATGTTTATAAGTTAAAAGACTTCGAAGCCTGTCAATTCTAGTAAACCTTTTAGATTTATTACATTACTTTGAAGAGCGGTCATGTTTTTAACAATCAAAAATCTGTGTTCCTGACCTGAACGTAAGAAGTTAATGCAATTGTTAAGTAAAAGCAAGTAATGCATGTCTTAAGTAAACGCAATAACGACCTTCCATCGACTGATAAACCTCATTTTACTGGATAATTTCTTTGCTTTATCCGAATAAATATGAATTAATATCGGTTGTGGAGAAATAACTGTCCACTGACTTCTCCAAAAGACTGACCTGGAATCCAGTGACGTATCGACACCCAAAGACAATTTGTTCAACCCATACTGTGATAAGCCAAGAACCCTGGGCTTAGTTTGAATGATAAAATCGCCATCTAGTTTCAGGAATAATAGCATGGTTTTCAAACTCGGAAGTCAAAGAATACGCCTTGTTAGGACAACCAATCAACAAAGTTAAATATTCCATGCTGGGTGTCATAATTTGTGCAAATGAACACGGCCCCGAACACAGTATGTGCAGGTGTGAAGAGGGCGTTGGATGGCCGTGACCTTTTAGAAAGGACGCATGGGATCATTCTCTACAAAATTATTGCAGCGAACACACGTAAGTGGTTGGTGAGGTGCGATCGGATTTTCAGCATAGGCTGGGTTTAGGTAAATGATAGTGAGCCGGGAATTTATGTTTAGTTTGAGATTTGAGAGCTTGGTCTTGTGTAAATTGTAATATTAAATTGTAATTGGGAATTTTTTTAATGTAATAGTTAAAAGTTTGAATTAAATAGACTCCATGTTTTGAGGAGAGGCATATTAGGGTAGCTCCGTTGACGGAAGGATTTTTTAAATAAGTAGCTGAATATAGTCAGTCGCGAGTAGGTGTTTCATACGAATCACAGATAGGGAAAGTCGCGACCGCGTATTAAATGTGTGGGAACATTAAGTCCTATTAATAGCAATCGTTGAGAACATTCTAGAACATTTTTTAATTTAGGAAAGGACGCGGAAATTGGTATACCAAGGATTCCATGGTCAACATTCTGCTGGTCAGCCGGGAAGCCAGCGATCAAGATATTTTAGTAAGCTTCAAATCCGTATGGTGTTATAATGTTTTATATTGAAAAGTAGTTCACATAAAACCAATACAATTGTAATATATAGGTTATAATAATACATGTTAAATTTTTATTGTTGAAAAAAATTGATAATTTATAGTAGCTGCCATCTATCTAATAATTGGTTTAAATTAATACAACTTCCAGAAATCGTGATTCTGTATACAAGTACACGTTCACTTGCAACAGGTAAGGAGTAATATGTTGTATGTCGAACCCATGGTTAAGTTGGAAGTAAAAGTTAATAATTTAGTGTTGAAAAATTCCACAATACTTTTAGACTTGGCAGCAGGGCTCGGGAACTCGCAAAAGCGAGTGACATTGCCCGCGAACTTGACATGCATGATTAAGTGTAAGCATTTTAAATAGAAGCGTCCCCCAGAACGGGGCAAGAACCACTGAGCAAATTCAGCAGTAGAGACAATGAAAAAGTACAGATCATGCGACGTTTACTTAACTTTAACATTAGGACGTACGTAACTTTGCACTCTCAGTTCGAGTAAAAACTGAGAATATAGTGATTCAAAAATAACACTACAAAACCAACTATATCTTACTTAATTTGAATACTAAACACTTTTTTCCTGAAAAATTGCAGGTTTTATCAACAGGTATTCAATTGTAATGAATGATGAATAAATCAAGGTTCAACTGAAAATCCCAGTTTTGAAACTCTATGATGTATGGAGAAGTAATACTGTACTCTTATAATAGCATGGTGTATTAAAGCGGAAAGAGCGTGAGTTCTTTAGGAGCAATAGTAAAATAGGCACACGAGAATCAAATAATAGGTGTCACGTGTTTGTTGCGGGTGACTTCAGTAAATTTGTTAAGCAATACATCCTCTGAGACGTCGGAGATTATATCATTAAAATTTCTTTTTAAAAAATTGAACTAATTTCTTAGTATTTGATTGGAATAAATCCCTAAGCAATAAAGACAAGATTTGATTTATGTTTGTCTCCCTATAACACTGTATGCCAATTTTAGCCTTGGCTCCCCATTCACAAATTTGTAATACAAGTTTTTTGAGATTGTTGAAGATTGGCCATATTGTCATTTTTATCCCTATGACTGGAACAGGCAGAGGTGGCTGAGGGCATCAACTGTGTCAACAAACATGTCATTGCAGTGCCTCTGACCGAGAGGTCCTAGGTTCGAGCCCCGTCGGTGGCAGGATTTTCGACACTAATTAGAGAGCTTGGTCGAATTCAGTCGCTGTTTGGAGGAGAATTCTAGCTGCCGGCTGCTCTGATCGGTAGTTTGCCGTGGTTCCTCCGATCAGCACAAGGCGAAAGCCAGAGAGTTCCCTAACAAGCAGGCCACGGACCGCGCGCGATATTTCCTTCCTCGTCCTTGTCCTATCATCACCCCTTACTTACACACACTTACATGCACTACACTATCACACATGCGCGGAGACTAGTCGGTTGCTTAGAGCTTGGCCCGTCTGGGACGATGCCCCGCTGGTGGGAGATACCTGGTTCAGGGAAACCCCGTTAGCAGACGGTAGGTCGGCCCAGATCTCACCATTCAGTGGGGGAAAATCACTGCCACCGCCCGAAGAAAGCATGCACTACACTTTAGGGAATAACGAGCTTAGCTGTTGACGCGCCCGGAATCACTAATCAATCAAAATCCTACGACTTGGGTTAGGTGTGAAAAATGGGAATGAATTGCGTGTCTTGGAATATAAGTAACTTTTCCAGAATTCAATAGAAATTGAACGAAATCGCAAAATCAATAGGTCAGACTAGCTCCATGGCTCTAGAATTATCAACTAGTCTCTGATAACTATCAAAACTGCTTCATATTTGACATTTTAATCGAACTTAGGATCCCTCGAGCGAAGCTTCAATTACTGACTCGCAGCGTAGCAACAAACAGCACACACAGTGGTGAATGTATTTTTTTAAATTTTATTTTATGTCGCATCAACTACAAAAGGTTATTAGCGACAACTACAAAATAACATGAATATTTTTGTACATGGGAAGTTATGACATTTATAGGAACATTCACATTACATTATTAAAGTTTATACACATGTCTTATATATCCCCGTACAAGTTTATGCTTTTCAAAAACTTGAGAAACCGATTGCATTGATCTCTGTCCTTTAGTACACTTGAAATGTCGTTCTCAACACCATGTCTCGTCCGGTTAGTCTAAAACCTGGGGCACAGAAATAGATGATTAACAAACATAGAAACATTACACATATTACACATAACAGCTGTTTTTCCTGTGATCAGATGGGCATGTGTGAGCTTGGTGTGACCTATTCTGCATCTAGTTAACACAACCTGGTCAGCTCTGCAGAAGATTGGCTGGATTGTAGTCATCGTATTCACATATACTTCTTAATTTACATTGGGCGTCGTTATTCCATTCCTGTCTGTCCAATTCTTGTAATTTTCTTTTGATGTTGGCGTGATAGTCCTGTGGTATTATGGGAAGGTTACGTCTTTCATCATGTTGTGACGCCTCTTTTGCAGATCTGTCTGCCAGCTCATTCTCCATGATACCCACATGATCCGGGATCCATCCAAAAACTATATCTTCACTTTTAAAGTTCAAATTTCTTATCATACTAACAATGTCTAAAGTTACCGGGTTTCCTGAATAAAAGACATTTCCAGTAGTCGACAGAGCCAATTTGGAGTCTGTTACTATCAAAAATTTACGTTCATTGTCTTCGAGAATGTAGTCTAGTGCTGTGATGATGGCATATAATTCGCTGGACAGGACTGAGTACTTGTCGGGCAGTTTGGTTGATATTACTCTTGTTGACGTTACAGCGGCACATCCCACCAAGTTGCTACTTTTCGAGCCATCTGTGTATATTTTGTTGTAGAGTGGTGAATGTAGTTGTATAAGATACCGGTTTTACATGAGTTGGATGTAAGAAAGGGTGTTAGGAATAAATGTAATAAACTCTTGAAAGTGGTCAATAACCATAAAAAATAAAACTTGAAATAAGAGTAGAAGCCAACATTATGCAATGTTTTTAGAAGATGTACAGACAGACCTTTAACCGAATTCTGTAAGCTCTAAAAAGAAAGTGACAAAGCCAAATTCAAAACATCTTGATTTAATTAGATAATTTTTCTAGAAATATGATTTTCGAATATTGAACAATTTGTATTTCGAAAATATATCGATGCATTCAATAAGTAATTCAATTCTCTGTCACGGATAGAGATACAAGAAAGATAATTTTGGGAATATCAATCTCAACATACGATAACAAACATCCCTCTTAAGTTACAATATCTCATTTCCTGCACACCATTACAGCGAATCCGTCACGTGCGAATTAAGGTCAAACGTAGTAAGGTCGCAAACATTTCTTCTCGCATGATAAAACTGATAAATTCATCAGATAAAATAATAAATGTGCGCGTACTGCATCTTGAAATAACAATTCGAGGACAATACTGGGTGTATTGATAACGTTACGAAATAGCATTACTCCATACAGAAGGAACAAACCATCTTATTGGTAGAGTATTAAGACTTTTTAAAAGGATTCGAGGTTCTTTCCCTCTGCTCAAATTAAATTTCCGTATACAGTCAATGCTCTGCGACAGGGGAATATACATACATAGATTTGTGGGCTTTCCACTGCTGAAACAGTATCTCGGTACGTTACCAAAGTTTACTGTAAGTCTAATCCTTTTTAAAAATAAACTAGGTGTTTCGCTAGTCAATTAATACTATACACGTACTTTTTCCAATTTCTTTTCAATGTTATCCTCTTTCGCGTGGGCGGATGAGTGGGAAGGGCCGGATCGAGCTCCCTCGCGGCGCCCCAGACACCGCAACGACGGAGACAAATGGAAAGGGAATGAGTCAGTGGCGAATTCTTCGTTACGCCGCTTTTGATTGATTGATTGATTTTTTCGTATTTCCGGCGCGTCAACTACTGTGGTCATTAGTCCCGTTAGTGTAGTGTATGTTTTTTTCGGGAGATGGCGGTGATCTTCCCCCGCTGGATGGCGAGATCCGGCGCCGACCTACCGTCGGCTAGTGGGGTTTCCCCCTAACCAAGACTCTCCCACCAGCGGGGCACCGCCCCAGCCGGGACAAGCCCTAAGCTCCCGACCGGTCTCCCGGAATGTGTGGAAGTGTAGTGCATGTTAGTGTAAGTGTGTGTGTAAGGGGAGAGGATAGGACAAGGAAGAGGAAGGTCAGATCGCGCGCGGTCCGTGGCCCGTTTGGTAAGGTACTGCTCCGGCATTCGCCTGGTGTTGATCGGAGAAACCACGGAAAACTACCGATCAGAGCAACCGGCCTCTAGAATTCTCCTCCAAACAGCGACTGAATTCGACCTAGCTGAAAAGCTAGTGTACCGCCGGTATACCTAGTGATTCGCAGTGTATAAGACATATTTCGTAAGTTTTGTAGTCCTCTAAAAAGTTATTGATATTTTGAAAGCTTTAAAACAGATGCAAAAAATAACTGTTTTGCTACCTGGAGCCCGTCAGTTTTCCGCATCCGTAAGCGCTATGAAGTGCGGGAGAGTCAGAAGTTTCAAACAGTTCTTAATGCTGTCCAGAGAATCTGCTTGCGCAGGCGAAGGCACCGCATGCCAGCCCCGATAACCTAGAGCTCCTCATGTTTCAAGGGCGGGGAGAGGGGAGGATGCGTGACTGAACCGTCAGTAGACACCGCAAAATATTGCGATGAACAGTCCTTTTCTGGTCGTTCGTAAGTAACTCATGTAAGTATAAGTTTTTGTCAAAATGAAGTGTGTTAATGATCCGTAAGTTAGTGGTTTGTGTAATTGTCTTATAGAACAAATGATTAAGGACGGAATATCATAGTATTGGGATTTCAGAAAAGCCCAAAATAAAAGACAACGGTAGAGGTAGCTTCCATAAAGTGTGGTATACTTAAAATAATGTCCAGGATTCAAACTTCTACATATAGAAAGCTGAACAAAGTTACTGGTGCGTAGTATTACATACTCCACCTTGTGTAAATAGCTAAAAATAATATCAATCTGTAAACCTTTCCTATAATTTTAACCCCTTCCTAAAACTCATACGTTTACAAAATATTTATACTTCCACCATCCATTTTCCACCCATTCCACCATATTTATACTTCCTCCTATTTCTGTACAATTGAAATGTAAACAATTATACTCTTAGATAGTTTTAAAAATGTCTAGTAGATACTGTACTAGCTTTTAAGATACGCGCACGCGTAGGGTGAAGCCTATTGAATTTTAACAAAATTTAAAAATAAAAAGATCTCGCAATGGCCTTTCTGAGTTGCAGATTACTGTATCTTACTCTTACTAGAATGCACGACGAAAATGAATTGTTAGACAATACCCGTCCCAATCAGATCCCGTATTTGCTCAGCCAGGGAAGGACGCAATCGAAGGGTAAAATGTCTGTGACCGTTGTAGTGTCGGTCTCTAGCGGGGCAAAGGAGGATCAAAAAATAGTTAGTAGCATCAAATACTATCGAGATTCTATAGTATTAGATCTGATTGTGTATACAGTATTTGTCTAGCATGCTTAGTCTGTGTAGCGTGGACTGTACAGCGTTTGGTAGCATTAGTCGCTCACCGGGAGCTCCTCAACAACAGAGGCGAAGCCGGAGTTGAGCCAATCAACAGACTTCCAGAGAGCTGGAACATTGGATGGCAAGCACAACGAGTCTCACCTGCGAGACGCGGAGCAACGTCATTTCGCGCATGTTGCCGAAGAAGGGCTCGGGCGGCAGGAAAGGCACGCCCTTGCGGCGCCAGTAGTCGAAGGAGGCCGTGAAGTACCAGTAGAGCAGCGCGAGGGCGACCGCGACGGCGGCGAGCACCACGCCCAGCACCGGCACCCCCATGCTGACTCTGGAACGAGGGCCGTGCATGGTGGACACTTTAGCGGGCAAGGTAACAAGCTGGCGCTGAGTTCAGAGAAATTGGCGCCAGAGTTAGTGTTATGTACAAAGTAAAACAACAACAGTTCTTTCACCGTAAATTTATTTCAGTAAAGCCACAATCCAAATCAAGTCCGAAATACAAACCAAGTTCCAGTCCGCCAGAAGAATACAATCACCGTAACACACGCACTTCAAAAATCCGAACTTCCTACTATTGCTAGGTACTCGCTGGCTGCTTCAGAAATGTCCTACTGCCTACTGCCCCGGGCGAGGCCCTATAAATACGCCCCGAGGCATCGGAGCGAGTTTCATACTTCCCGCCTCCGTGGCGGGGCATCGAGGGGAAATGCCCCTCCTGTGACCGCTTAGCCGACACGGCCCGGTGGTCACGGAACAGTGCCGCCGCTTGCTCTGCTCCTGGCGGTGTTACTCGGAACTACACATTCCTACCCTGATCGCGCCCCACGGCGCAACCCTGCAGCGGCCACAGTGGGCCGCAACTACACTGCCTGGTACAGTGTGCCCACCACACCGATCCTCGGGGCACACTTGCTGTGGTACACAGCAGTTAGAAGCAAGGGTTTTACAAATCGGACCTGATGGCCCGAGTTTCGCCACGTAAAATAAAATAAGGCCTAAACTAAATCGCTCCGGGATGGCAGTACGTCACTGGTTACCTGGTCCATGTCAGTCTTTGGGAGAAGGTTCTTGACAGTCATTGTCACAAATTTAGCTATATTTCCATTTTCTCTTGAAAGCAAAGAAATTATACGTTAAATAAAATTTCACATCAGACCGATTTCGAAGTCGTAAATGAGAGTAAAATTTTAAAAAATGCAATCAAAAGTATCTTGATTTTGTAATCCTGTTTACTTAAGAGTGATATAAAAGCATGGACATTCTACGTTCAGGCTAAGAGGTTTAACAGACAAATATTCATATCAAAGGCGCTGTCCATCCGTAAGCGAGTATTGTTATTTTTTAGAGATCTGTTAATTTATTTCACGTTATTCCTAATACGATAAATAACTGAACGACTTAATAACACAACACAAAAATAAAAGAAGGAAAGAATTCGCCATTGAAACATATTCCAGTTACTTAGCAATAGGGCAGAAATTAGTAAGAAAATAAACATGAAATAGTAATAAATAGTTACTAGTTAAGAAAATAAACATAATACAATTCTCGCTTATTGATAGATAAAATCTGGCAAACATACTTTCGTATTAAGCCAGAATTCGCCGGCTGGCGCCGCTTCAGCTTGAGCTCTTTTAGATTTGGAGGGGAAATGAGTGCGGGGTCAGGGCAAGTTGTCTGCGCCCGTAGGAGAGCCACGCTCTCCAGGCGGGCAAGTAGCTCGTGCGGGCGCGGTTTCACGTGCCTGCTTTAGCCCATTTGTAACACCTTGACCTACGCGTTTATAGCCCCGTGACTGGCATTAGAACTGCAACGCCGAACCTTTCACATAAGGTACAATATTACGTTTTGCTTTACAGCATAGGGCTATAGGATCGACCTCACGCCAAACTGATCAAAATGGACGCCATGTCTAATGAGGATATGGATGTAATTCTCAATCGTATGGTCCAATGTAAAAAATGTTATCCAAATTGCATGAATCTGTGATGACCTATGACGCTTTCTTTTTTAATTTTTCAATTTTTTTTTGTTTTTGCTTTTGCGCTTAACGACTTTTTTTGTTATAATGAGTAAAGTACGTTCCCAATGTGCTAAAACTCTTCCTGCATTCTAGCGTTATGAGATCCTAACGTGGAATGTTATGTGATGTACGAACGTGCATGAGGACGGAACGTTTCGAATGTGCTTACAAATCTATAGTTACAAGTATTTTACTTGCCGACCTGGATGGCCGAGGTGGCTAAGAGCGAGTACCGACTCAGCGCTTCGGTCCGAAGGGTCGCGGGTTCGAGTCCCGCCTCGGGCATGGCAGTTTGTCCCTTGACTTTGTGTGTGTTGTCGCGGAGGGCCTCGCGTTCTGCTGACCCCAGAGCAGAGGAGCTCGCAAGTGTGTTGGTCTAGTGTATGGTCGAATATGCGTCCCATCGGGACGTAAAGGGTAACCGGCTGTTGGCTAGATAAAAAATCTAGAAAAAAAAAGTATCTTACTTCCGGGCCGTGGCCCTGATCGGACGTGGCGTGCAATGGACCTGTGTGCTTTAGCAACTCCATATTGGAGTTGGTCTGTAGGCAGATATGAAGGTTGAGGCAGATATGAAGGTTGAGGCAGATATGAAGCCCTGAGGAAGGAATTACATATTCCGAAACGTTTGCAAACTAATGTGTCTTATTAATTGACCGATCCCGTGATCCATATCCCACAATTTATTAACGGTCATGAATTCTACAATGGTACAAATATCTACTTAACCCTTCCATTTTGTTGTAAAGTTGCAAGGACATGGTGCAAAAGAAAAGTAATACATCTGAAAAATTATCATTTTGCAGGAGAGCAGTTTCAGTCTGTGCAGTGCCGTTTTCGTCACACACAAATGCAAAGTGTTTCACTCTATTTCTCCGGTGTTCTTTGAACCATCAGCATGAAATGTTTGCTTGCAAAATAAGCCATTTTCTAATTATATTTCTTCACCTAACTTAAAAATGACGGTTCTTGAAATGTGCCACTCGGTTTGTTCACCGACAATGTAGTTCATAATAGTGCTAATGACTGCAATGAGTATTAAATCACAGATTACATTACTCCTTTGGATAAATATTATAATGTCACTGCCTCGTTATCAATGTGGTTGAGAGTAGCGTTGCACGCCACATAAATTTCCTTTTATTCTAATTCCTTTGATTCCCGTCACCTTTCCTGTTTCAAAGAAAGATAAAATGTTTTTTGTTTTTTTTTTGTCGAATACTTATGTCAGGAAATGGTTGGGAAAATGATGTCAGGTAGGCAGTAAAGTTGGAAAGAAGACAGTGATAGAATATTATCGTCTAGAGCAGAGCTGTTTTTGTCTTAGTCATGAAAACTACAAGGAGACTCAATTTAGATGTTGGAGGCATGGTGGCCGAATGTACAATGAAAAAACGTCGGCAGCTAATTGGCAAAACCGATCTTCAGCGACATCACGCGGTCAATGAAGGAACTTATCTCGTTTTTTTTGGTCAATAACGACACGCATATACGTACTTGACCGACACCATCTACACTTTGTGTGTGTAAGTAAGTGTAGATGATGTTGACTTGACCTTTGTGTTTGGTGACCATTGGCCTTAAAAGGTTCTCACGTTGACCGCGTGATGTCACTGAAATTCATTTTAGCCGATTAGTTACCCACACTTTTCATTCATACCATCATAATCAGAGTTGTCTCCTTCTTACAATATTCATGGTCTTAGTATTTTGAATAATCCACTACTTTTATATGAACCCTTCGCAATTAGATGCCCCAACTTCATCGAAATTTTGTCAGAGGAGCTTTGTGTAGAATTCTTGCACAGAATCATCCAGTGTATTCCTAAATTAATTTATAAATCAATTGAAGGTTATGTAGAAAAAAAATTAAGTATATGATGGGATCAAATATGTTATACGATTCTGGTTGCACTCATGCTCTAGGCTATCATGAATATTGTATGCGAAGCCAAAGGATAACGCAGGAATGGCTTGAAAGGTACTATTGTGCAGCTTTTGTGCGCAGAATAAGTGTGCACTTGAACAGACATACTTGTCGTTGAGTCTCTCACGGTCCTACGAACGGGTTTTAAGCTGATAAGGTTCAGACCATTATCCACAACGACTGGAAATGTGTTATCGAGTTTGAAATTAAAAAGAATCGGATTAACGTTTACTCCTAATTATGAATGTTACTACAAAAATTATTTCAGAAGTCTCATTTTCAAGAACAGTCAAAAAATCTTTTAGCATTTTCAAACGTGAATTTTCTTTTTAGCATCCATTTTACGCATTCGATACCGTATCATCCTAGCAAGAAAATTCAAAATGAATTACATTATCTGGGCAAAGATTTAGAACTTTCAAAATCCATACAATATCATGATGTTAGGAATGATTTTGTGTTCTAAAAAAAAACCAAAGAAGATCTAATAGTATCAATGACTATACGTTAAATGAAATGTTATAGAAAATGTAAAAATTTGATGCACAGTATTATTATCTATACTATGAGTAAATCATTTTTTTGATTGCGCGGAGACCACCAGGGGTGACTGTCTCGCAGTCATGTCATTCAGATCCGCTACTAGATAGCGCTTTTAACTCAGCGAGAAGGATGCAAGAGTAACTTTACTTGGGTTTTTCTAACGTGGCATCTGTGGGTAGCATCTCCAAGATGGAATTCGGCATATTTTGAGTCATTTTCATTCCTGCCGCTAGAGTCGCTTGATCTGCAGCACTGCTTGATACGGTCGTGATCATGCGACATCTTGCGGCAGGACCAAGAAAGACGCAAAAAGTCGTGCCAAATTCTATCTTGGAGATACTACCCACAGATGCCACAAAAAAAAAAACAAGTATAGAGGGGTGATAAGTGACACGACAGATACATTGATCATAGAGATGTGAAATTCTGGGCAGAGCCATCGGAAGAACTCGGAAGAACATAGTCTCTATCCCGTACATCACGGATGATTGTCTGTCACGTCGATTCATTCTCCCATCGCTTCAGCCTGTGTATTGACTTGCATATGGTAATCAATAGAGAGAGGATTTTTATACTCTAAAAATCTTGAAATATGTTTTTTAAAATATGCATTTATGATCTTAAAATTCTGAAATATGGACTTTAATATACATTTATGACCAATCAATTCTGTCTAAAATATGCACTCTAATAAGTCATGATCATTAACAATATTTCAGTTCCTGAATAAACCTTTTTTGATAAAATGGAGGAGAAGCATGCTTGAAATGAAAAGATAGATATATTTTTGAGCAAACATAATATAACCTAGCTTACTTCTCGGTAAATTGAAGTCAAGTTGCACCTTAGTGACATACATTGTATTTCTTCTTTCATTTTTTCTGTTTGGCTTAAAACATATGATATCAAGAAATATCCTACTTTTGCACTAGCATTTTATCACATATCGAAAAGAAGAAACACGCAAATTGTGACATCTCTTTCTAATCGATGAACGCTCACAAATAAATAGGTTCTATGAAATCTTGAAACGTTTTAGACAGAAGTTTTTATTTTAACGAAATATGCAAAATATGCTCCGAAAATTACTCGAATATGCACCAATAGGAAAAATCGACCAAATATTCACAAATATGCACTAACATATTAATCTACATAGCATCCAATTCAAACCAAATTTCAAGAAATTTCACTTAACAATTTGAAGCCCTGAAGCAAAAGACAAAAATATGCAAAATCATAGAAATCCGCTGCCTAGAAATCAGTGTACATCGCATTGTCACCATCGTAGAAGTCCAAATTCGACGGAATTGTGTTCCGCGTGAAACATGAGATCCACAGTGTCCCCACATTAATGTGTAAAAAAACGGTATCATACTTAAAATTTGTATTAAGTGATCTCAAATGGCTGCACATTCATGGTCAGGCGATTATAATTTGACATTAATGTTACTGATCGGACAGTGACGCCGGTCCCTGCAAATGCTGAAATTCGCAAATAGTATGAATGTATTTTTTATCACAGGCGAGTTCCAATACAATTAGACGAAGATGATATGTCTAATACACTATTTGGCAGCCTCATAATGTCAACTTTTGGGAATGTTTTGGAATGAGAGACAGCACGGACATAAAGATGAGTTGCAATCTGGGTAATTGTATTAGTTTGAATATTTATCATTTTTATTATATTTTATGTTTGGTTTACCAGTGTAACTACCAGTGTAATTGCCAGTATATTGTGTAAAGTAAACTAGTGAAGAAATTCAGTATTGTAATGGAATTAGATTTTACTTTTAACCTTCATATTACTTCCAAACAGGAAAGATCTCGTATAGGTGGGCATTCCCAGATATAGTAGGTCATGACTATTTACCAAGTAAGCAACTTTGATAATGAACAAACAGACAATTATAACACAAGAAATCAAGTATATGAGATACAGGTGCACCTGAAAAGACTTTTAATCTTTCACTGTATTCACAGCACTCTAATCAAGGCAATGGAATGTTTAAGAATACGTAAATCCCCGAACACTATCGTATTTTCTTCGAGAAAATTCAAGAATGTAGTTAATTGATATTGAACTTCGGCACTTTGCAAAACGTTTAAATTGCTTTATTATAATTTAGAATTTCCACATGTACTTGTGATAAGAGTGAGGAATTCAGTATTGGAAAAACCAAAATTCGTAATACAGAGAACCTTCTTCTTTCCAGACCACTCAATACGCCTTAGGTGGCTCAGGGCATAAATGTATGTCATGGTAGTCCCTCTGACAGGAAGGTCATAGGATTCGAGTTCCGACCATGGTAGGATTTTCGAGTTCCGATAGGCTAGGTCGAATTCGCTGCTAGATTTTTTATTTATTTATGTATTTATTTATTTATTTATTTAGTCAAAAACTGTATGTGACGTATGGGGGAGAAAATCATCTGCGCACGCTTTCTTGAGTTTCAGAATCACTTCCCAATAATTTAACTATTAATAGTTTAATAATAATAATAATAATAATAATAATAATAATAATAATAATAATAATAATAATAATAACTATAATAATAATAAATTTAAAAAAGCGAGAGATTAACATTTCAAAAACTAGATATTTTCGTTGCCGAATTGTAGAAAACTTATTTTTAACGGTAAAGGAACGAACAGATTTGATTTTTCTGTATTGTTAACAAAATAGAAACTCACCCTAAACTCTACTACCACTACGAGCAAACGGTTAAAGTTCAACAAAACGTGCGCATAGTGAAGCTACATTTAGATTAGAATTTTAGCGGCCGGCAGCTCTGATCCGAAGATTTCCGTGGTTTCTCCGATCAACATCAAGTGAGTGGCGGAGCAATATCCTAACAAACGGGGCGTGGACCTCGCGTGATTTTTCCTTCCTGTTCCTTGTTCTACATTCGCCCCTTACACTCCCATTTGCAAGCACTACAGTACGTCACACGATGGGTTCTTAGAGCTTGTCCAGACTGGGGCAGTCCCCCGCTGGTAGGAGATACCTGGTTTGGGAAATCTCCGCAAGCCGGCGGGTGGGTTTCCGCCCGGTCTCTCCAACCAGCGGGGAAAGATCACCGCCACCTCCCGAGATAAAGTCATGCACTTACTAGATTAATAACCTTAACAGTTGATGCGCCCGGAATCACTAATCAATCAATCCGGAGGTGGCAGTTGATTGATTGGTTGTCAGTAATTCCGGGCGCGTCAACTAATATGGTCATTAGTCCCGTACGTGTAGTCCATGTTTTTGCTGGGGAGGTGGCGATGGACTTCCACCGTTGTATGGCGAGATCCGGCTCCGATTAGCGGGGTTTTCCCCTAACGAGGTATCTCCCACCAGCGGGGCATCACCCCAGCAAGGACAAGCTCTAGGTTCCCGGCCTATATTTCTGGCAAAATTACGCGAAAACCACTGGTTATTTGGGAAAATATACATGACTATTTAAAGAGCTGTCTTTGAAGAATAGATTTTATTAAGAAAAAGTCGCTATTTTCGATAGTGTAGCTGAAGGATGACGCCAAAACTTCTGCTAATTTTTGAAAATCCAGAGTTCAAGTAAATTGCGAATTTCCCATTTTTAGGCGTCTTTTGCTCTATTTAAGGTTTCTCCGATCAACACCAGGTGGATGCCAAAGCAGTACCTTTACAAAACGGGCCATGGGCCGAGCGCAATCTTTCCTTTCCCTTCCTTGTCCTATCCTCACTCATTACCTACACAATTACACTTACATGCACTAAACTACCATACACGCCGGGAGACCAGTCAGGAGCCTAGAGCTTGTCCCGGATGGGGTGGTGTCCTGATGTGGGGAAAAACCCGCTAGCCAACATGTAGGTCGGAGGCGGATGTCACCATCATATTGGAAAGATCACCGCACCTTCCGAAGAAAAAACTATGTACTACACTTACGGTGCTATTCTCCTTAGCAGTTGAAAACAAGAAATAATTAATCAACCAATCAAATCCATCCAGGTATCTCCCACCAGTGCGGCACCGCCACAGAAGGGACAATTTCTAAGCTCATTGATGGTCTTCCGTCATGTGTGGTGTAGTGCAGAGGATGTGTGTGTGCGTAAGAAAGGGTTGAGGATAGGACAAGGAAAGATCGCACGCCGTCTGTGGCTTGTTTGTTAGGGAACTCCTCTGGTATTCGCTTGGTATTAATTGGGGAAACCACAGAAAACTTCCGATCAGAGCAGCCGGAGCCGGCCACTAGAATTCCCTCAAGTCGGCGGCTGAATTCAACCTAGCAATCCTTGCAATGGCGAACCTGGACGGCCGAGGGGGCTAAGAACGTGAACTGACTCAGAGCTTCGATCTGAAGGGTCGTGGGTTCGAGTCCTGCCTTGGGCATTGGTGTTGTCCCTTGTCTCTCATGCATGTGTGGACGCGGAGGGACTCGCGTCGTACTGAGGAGCCCGCAAGTGTGTCGGTGTCTAGTGAAAAATCGAATATGCGTCCTATCGGGACGTAAAGAGTAACCGGTTGTCGGCTGGATAAAAGCCCTAGAAAAAAAATATAGCATATGTCGAAAATCCTGCCACGGTCGGGACTCGAAATCTAGTACCTCCCTGTCAGGGGCACAACAGCAGTAGTGTCTTAGAACCGATTTCACCGAAAGGGAGTAAAGTCCAGAATAACAACAGAGTACTTTACTCTCGAGTATCGCGTAGGTGTTTCCCCAGGCTGTGGGTTATCTTGCTCTCGAGTATACTCATCCTTTACTACAAAAGCCGTGGTCGAAACTCACATTGTGAACCTCTAACCATTTAACTTCGGATTTACAGCTTACGATTTGAATCTTGGGTGATGATCGTTTTTGCGTGTTGTAGAAATTATTTCTTAGTGTTAATTTCATATTGACTTGTAGTTATCGAAGTCAATATTTCTCAGTTTGTTATCGAGTCCTTTTTAATAAATCATTACTGTTTTTTGTTAGTCGTGAGCTGTGTATGTGATTTTTGTATTGCGTTTGTTATTTTTATATTATGGTTATAATAATTTAGTATACAAATAAAAAAATGTTATTAGAAAATAAATCAACTTATCAACGCAAAGATTTATATTAAAATTATCAAGAAAAATCATTTTGGCCGTTCATAATAAGATGTAGCATTACATTAATAATGGCCATTATTAATAAGATTCCTCCCAAGATTTTTTCAATAAATTGAGGTGAACTATAATTGAATTGTGCGTGTAATTTTGAATTGCTATATAGATGAATAATATGGAGTTGGGATTAATATCTGTATTTATTTATTTATTTATATCTTTTTCGCTAATGAATCATAATTCTAAGTTAAAATAGAATACTGGAGGTTGAACATTTTCTTGTCTTCTTCCAAGTTCGTACATAGTTCCTTCACTTACCACGCCGTTTTAAGGAAGCCAAAAGTAAAAATGTTGTAAAAAACAAAAATAAAGCAATACAAGGCAAAAACATTACCTGAGATGTGTTTGTTCCGTGATTATCGTTTACTTAACCGCATTTTGTTCCGGTCATATTATTCCAAAAACTTTTACACCATTCTTATTAATTAAATCTTATTATGATTTGTAATGATCTTATGTTTAATACATAATTAAGCTTCAATGTATTAAAACAACTACAGTTACACATACACTTCACTATTTACATAACGGTCTTTGTAAAACCTGCAACAAACTCCTTAATTACAGACCTTTCGGAGATCTGTTGTCTCCATGTTCAGGCGTTAAATCAAACCTAAAACCATTAACATACAACACTACAAAGCATCTCAAAACAAATGTGAATATATAAAAATAAAGTACACTACTTACATTTATACGTGAGGTACATAGTACATCTTGTCAACACAAATGTAAAATCGATATAAAACAACAAACACATTATAAAATTAAGGGGAGAGGAACATCCTTATCTTGCCCGTGCTAATTTTATGATATTTAGGTACACATATCCCAAAAACTATTTTACTTACAGGGTCGATTTTTTTGAATATTTAACAGTTAAACCTTTGTTAATGTAAATCAGTTCAAAATCTGATATACAATCATTCGTTTTTGAACAGGAATTTTTATTAAATTATGAAAAATAAATACACATTTTTTGAGTTATAATATTTTTTTACAATTAAATGGCCAATTTTTTGGTAATTTTGTTGCTTATTATGACTTAAAAATAATGTAGATAGTGTTATAAAAATTAAGCATGTACTACTATTTTTCCCAGTGATAAATGTTCCTTCGCATTGAAAGAGTTGTCGAAACATACCACTTCGGGTGTACGCAACGTAAAAATTCAGCTTACTCCATCCTTTCTTCGACAGAATTTCGTCGAGTAAAGTTATTCTCAAATAAACTCGATTGATTGATTGATTTTTTCGCTTTTCCGGGCGCGTCAACTGCTTTGGTCATTAGTCCCGTTAGTTCAATGCATGTTTTTTTTTCTCGGGAGATGCCGGTGATCTTCTCCCGTTGGATGGCGAGATCCGGCACCGACCTACCGTCGGCTAGTGGGTCCACTTTTGCGGTGACAGGGCTCCACATTACGATTTTTTGTTGTCAAAATAAAACGCCGTTTTACGCAATTACAAATCTCTCTATATACTACGTAAGTAGTATGAGAGAAAGTGAAAGGCATCATAAGAGTATTTTATAGTTTAATGATCCGTGTCCTTTCTATTGTTTGGATTTCGGACCCGTCGCAATTTCCATGGTCCTATTTCCGTGGATTATGAAATCTTGTACAATATTCCACTAACTCACGTGAATGTTCAAGTTCAAAATTGATTGTGAGATATCAAGATATTTTTGCTTCAAGTGTGTTATTTTTAGCAAGTCTGAACAAGTATGCTTTGTGGAAGTCCTTCCGTGAAAAACATTTGAAAGTGCAGATATTGAAATTATGATTCACAATTAATCAAAGATTTCCGTAAAATTAAAAGCAGAACGGAAAAGGATTGATATGGAGATAAAGTATTGGTTAACACTATATTGTTTTTGTCAATGATTTCTATTCAAATTTCAAGAACACTTAAGATTACGAGTTATTTAAAGACAGCCTATCTCGCAGATGTTTAAGTTTAGGTTATCTCTTCCTGTCTTGTGGCTATTTATGAATTTGGTATTCTATTTTCCAAGATGCATGCTTGATGATGTGAGATTAATGGAATAATTCTGACATATCGATAGCGAAACGTCTTTATTTTACCTCAATTTCAATAACGCATGCAATAGTAGTAAATGCGTTACAAATAAAAACTTTTCTACGACGCATCATCAACGAACACCAGTGTTAATATAAAATAAACCAATTTTGTTGAAATTGGCAGTACATTTCGTACAATACATTAATTTTTTTTTATATTACAATATTGCGTGAAAGGTGGCTTCATTATAGCAGTTCAAGTTTTCGACATTCTGTTACGAGTAAACTTATTGTATTCTCCGGTCTTCCAACAAGACAGGTATGCGGTTCGCATTTGTAATCGGAATTTGTGCATGGTGCCTCGTTTGTTTCTTGTGGCGAAGGTGACTGGCGAAGCAAGTAAGCGTGAAATGCTCCTCGTGTCCTTTCTGACTTCACGCTTCATGGAACATTTCTTTTGTGTCGTTTCTTTGTATCTTCCCCCAAAACTAGAAAACCTTATCACAGATCATCAAGAATGTTGGTCGGTTTTTTTACCCCATATCCCTTTACTGCCCCTTAAAAAATTAAGTGTGCATTCTTTCAGTTTTTGATCTCGAAAACAGTGAGTAAATTCATAACTAATGGTGCTACAGAATGACACAGACTTTCACGTACTAGTTAGTTTCCTTATTCTTCAATCTGAGCTATCTTTTCGGTTTTGCCCCGCGCTCTTCCCAGCTCCATTTATTGGCGTCTACGAGTAATATTTTCGTCTTTTCTCAATTTTTTGGATCCTAAGAGTAGAATTGAAATACGACTTTCAGAATATCATAGAAAGGCAAAATCTGGTCCTAAATGCACATTTTCATTGGGAGCTGTTTGGGGAAAATTGAGAGCTGTTTTTAAGAAAATGATGTTTGAGCAATATCGAAAATGCTCGTTTTGAACTTCATTTCCATCCAAAACTTCTGATTTTTTTCAAAAGTCATAAGAAATGATATGAAGCAATTGTACTCAGAAATGTGATAATGCGTAAAAAATGCTCGTAATGTAAATATTGACATAGATATTTTAACCCTAGATTACAAAGGTGTCGTCTGCCGGCCGATGCAATTAGTGACGAAAGCTTCCCCCACCCCCTTCCCCTCACCCCCGGTTTCTGAATCTCTAGGTATTGTAACGTCGTGGGTAGGGATCTACTCCACAAGGAAACAGACACGAGTGGGTACATATACAATTTATTTACATTAATTTATGTACACTGTTTACAGGCCTCACTCTAAGGTGTTTGTCGGCTACCTGCCGCAGCCCCCTTCTCCTAACACGCGCCTTGCGGCCGCGCCTGCGATCAGCCAACTCGGCAGATTCGCAACTTGGCACCTGGTGTGCCTCGGCAGACAATCTGCCCCGAAGTATCGAGCATACTTCACAGTGTTCGAGACTCGAACACCCACACGTGCCTACAGCACTTCGCGCCAGACTTGGCGGACAAGTTTTTGCGGTTTTTGCCGCGGGGAAACCAGAATCGCTACCCAACCCAGGGCTTCTGCGACAGCCCTTTTATATGCTCGAGTCGCATGACTTCCGCGTCATCATTCCCCCCACGCACTCGTCTTGAGGCGTCTGCTTCCGCCGTTGCAAGTTGCACCCGGTACCTACAAGCCCTCTCCCCTTTTGGACTTTCCCTGTAGGGTTGGCCTTTGTTTGGAAGCCTATTTTTGGCTCCCTCATCCCCATACCTTGCGACTTGTCTCTCTGGAGCAGGGAGTCAAGTCTATGACGCTACAGTATCTTCAATACGAGTAGCCAATGAAATACACGTAACCTTGTACGTGTGCCTATTTCCGGTATACGCCAACACGCGTCGTCCAGTAAACTACGCCTTTGCAATTACGTCAGTTTTATTTTGGGCACTATATTTCCTGATATTGAATAATGAATGCGAGTTCCTTGTCTTGTAGCATTTAAGTTCTGAACATTTAGCAATCATAATGGGACGATGGCGATCAGAATAAAGGTCGCATGACGAGATACTACTATGGACGATTCTCGAAAGCCATGTGTGGACAGCACCAAGCAAGTGTGTGCTGTGAGAGTCAAGTTGTGTATGCTGTGAGAGTCAAGGTGTAATTATACAAACCTTTAAAATGTAACTCCATACATGTTCAATCCATTAAATATAGTGTTTCATTGTAAAAATTGTTTGTCTACATTTTCACCCAAGTGGTCTTATCTTTACCCAAAGTTGGGTTAAAAAATTACACTTATGTAATATTTGAAAAATATAAAATGCATCAAAGTGGCATTTATGTCATGTTATTTAGTGCATTTAGCACTATTAGTACAAATATTTTTAAAGAAAAAAATTGCAGACATGTTCGAGAAAATGACGTTATACGTTTCTAAAAATGCAAAATTTTAAGGTCATTTTCACTAAAAAAGTTTGAGTTTTTGAGAAACTTTATACATAGTTTCATCCCTTTACTCACAAGTGCTATAATGTGCACAAATCGCTAGCAATATAAATATTAACGACTTGAGAGAATGAGAGAGACATCAAAAAATATTTTTTTATGTTTTGGAAAAACAACAACAAAATAATACAGCGAAATGACGTTTATGTCAACTCTTACACATCATTTATCACTATCCCTACAAAAAGTTTAAAGAAAAAAAGTGGATCAGTTTTGTTTTTAATATTACAAAATATAGTCCGTATTTCACTCAAAATTGCAGAAACATACTAAATTTTTCAAAAAGATGTGCGTGATATTAATTAAAGAACTAATTCTAAGGAGCAAATTTCATTTGAAGGAAAAATTGCAATATTCAATATTGTAGTTGTAGGAAGAAGTCGAAAAATTCAAACTTTTGTAGTTTTCGAAAATTCAGAGTTAACAGTGAAACTTCATGCGTGTATTTCACTTTATTCTTAATACAATTTTAAATTTAAAAAATGGACCATTTTTGAGAAAATTTTGAAAATGTCGTAGGGACTTAATGTAAACTAAGTGTCCCAAATTCTAAAAAGTGTTTTCAAAATTCCAGAACTTTGAGTCCGACCAGATCGACTGGGGAATATTCATTTTGAAAAAAATCCTACCAATACATTAGACGCTAGTGTTGTTCACAGGACAGACAGATAGGCGAACGAACGGACGTTTTGAATAAAAAAAACACACTTTTTCGGTTTCAGGGAACCAGGCGAGGCCCTGCGACGTGAAGCGGTGTGAGTAGGCGAAAGGTGGAGTTGGGTGTTGGGACGGAGCAAAAGGGGTTGAGCGGTGCGGAGTTCATCAGGACATGGCAGGGCAGGGCAGGGCATGTTGCTATATTGTGTGCCCCCATTCTGATTGCTCTGTGCCCCTTTGCCCAAACCCAATGTGCTCCTTCTCCAGTCCTCTCCCAGTCCGTCTCGCCTGCCCCCCCCCCTTGGCCCGCTCTTGTCGCCCACCTTCCCTACGATATCCGTCGTAATGACCACTGTTGTTATAGACAGCTGTAAACAGAGACAGGGTTGCATACTGCCGGCCAACTTCCAGCCGAAGTTTTGATTTGCAATTACTCACAGCGTAATTGAGCTATTAGAATGAATAAAAATGATTTAGTATAACATTTTGTATGGAATTTAAGAAACGTTTAATGTTCTATCTTGAGATTCCTCACCATTTCCAAAATATTCGCAATAATACGAAAGAGGGCGCACTTAAATGTTTCTCTAAGGGGCAGGCAAAGGGAATGGGATAATCTTTGCGAAATCTCAACCAGACAGAAGCAGATCGCTTCGGACAACATCAGTCTAATGCTGGCTAAAATAAGGTGATTGACCGAGTGTGAAGCGTCTTGTGTATTCGTGAGACGTATTTTGGATTAAAAATACACTGGAAATTAATTGTATGCACTGCATAGTTTGTTTTAAGGAAATCGCAAAGGCTGAAGACAGGAGCCTCGTCACCCCAACTCGGAAGTGTAAAGAGAAATTTATGATTCACACAGTGAATTTGACGACTCCTTGACTCTCACAAACATTCGAAACCTCCCAACTGCAATATGATCCTCGTTTATCACATATTATTTGGTATCCCTCGGCACTGTAACGTAGTACAGTAAATCCTCATTAACACGAATTTCAAGGGACCGAAATAATCGGAGTTTGTGTTATAAAAATTCGTGTTATCCGAGTATTATAAATGTCCGTATTACTGTAATCTCTTGCCGGGTCCCGAAGTTTCTTCGTGTTAAGGCGAAATTCGTGTTAAGCGAGTTCGCGCTAACGAGAGTTGACTGTACATCATCAAACCTAGATGCATCATCAAACCTAGAAGCACAACAGCCCTGAGGAAGACCACGATAAGATGGTCGAAACGTCGGCAACACAGCCTTCGACGCGGCGTCACCTGGACAGCCAAGATCATCTACATCATCAAACCTAGATGAAGTTTTAGGCTAATGTATTTGTTTAGGCTAATGTACACATCATTCTGATTTTAGTTCGAAGTATGCCTCGAAACTGTTTCTACTTCGAACTTGGTTAACCTATTTTGGATAATACGAACATTAACCGGCTAATTCGGGAATTAGGCAGATTCAAACATGAGTCTTATCGCATACATTTTACAAAAATCAAAATTTATCGAAGATAATTACTTCTTTACCAACTGATAGTTTGTTTCACAGCAAAAAAATGTTCTATTATTCACTATTTTACATGAGTAATTGTTCATTTTTAAATAAACAAACCACATCTTTCCGAGAGCGATGTACTTCAAACAAAAGAATAATATAAAAAGATGGGTTTCCATAGCAAATTTTGCAACATTGCGATGTTCCTTTTTTGTTATTGTTGTTAAAGCACATTACTTACTTCCTTAGACCAACTTCTGGTTTTAGAGCCTGAATTTAGGTCTGAATATTTTATTTTGTCAATCCTGCCATTGAAGTACTACCACAGAAAATTCTATGTCAGCAACCACGATATCGTTCATAAAAATTCAACAACTAATCTAATAAACATGAACATTGGAATACAAGAAGCTAAGATACTACACTGAACTGCTAGCTAGCGTTCATTCCGCGGAATATGTCGAATAGCTCAGGCGACGCGGCGCAGGATTTTCGACACTAGCTTTTCAGCTAGGTCGAATTCAGTCGCTGTCTGGACGAGAATTCTAGCGATCAGCTGCTCTGATCGGTAGTTTTTCGTGGTTTCTCCGATCAACACCAGGTGAATGCTGGAGCAGTACCCTAACAAACGGGCCACGCACCGCGCGCAATCTGTCCTTCCTCTTCCTTGTCCTATCCTCTCCCCTTACACACACACACACACACACACACACACACACACACACTATCATATACTACACTACCACGTATTCCGGGAGACCGATCGGGAGTTTAGAGCTTATCCCGGCTGGGGCGGTGCCCCGCTGGTGGGAGAGTCTTGGTTAGGGGGAAGCCCCACTAGCCGACGGTAGGTCGGCGCCGGATCTCGCCATCCAGCGGGGGAAGATCACCGCCATCTTCCGAGAAAAAAATGCATTACATTAACGGGACTAATGACCGAAGCAGTTGACGCTCCCGGAAACACGAAAAAATCAATCAATCAATCTCAGGCGACGCATTCAAAAGCATGAACGGCATATGCCGTCGTACACGCATGAGGGGTTAATGTTCTCTATAGATTACCGTATTTCAGACGACCGTCCTCTCCAGTAACAGGTTCTCTCTGTCACGTCTCTTTGCACACATATCTTTTTCGCGGATGGAACCCTCCCTGTTTCGTCTGCCTGAGGTAGTTCGTAGATACATATCGATCATCTCTCTATTCCCTTTAAATGTTGAGGTACCCATATAATCATCTCAGCTAACAATGTCGATTCGGGGAAAGTATGATCCCAAGTCATTCGAACCGAAAATGTTATCGCATTACCGTCTCGAAGATCTCGGTGACCCCAGACAAGAAATTAAAACTATTCTCCCATGCGACAAAGAAAGTTTATAGAACGAGAAGGGTGGTTCGGAATAACCGTAAACTTTAATGGCTTTATTCAAATGGCGTCTGGCGTGCATTTCGAAAATATAGGCACAGTGATACAATGTAATTCGACGCAAATTACAGTGAATTAGACAACGTGGATGGCAACTAACATTCCATGGATGACACGACGCACACAGACACAAGCAATGAACCCTGACGTGGCTATGACAGAAAGCAATTGTGAATAATTGATTATAAAACTCCCTCAGTTTCTCTTTATTCAAGATCTTTTACTGATAATTTTAATGAATAAAAAACTAAGAAATTGAAACTGTGCCCCAAACAATGCCTTAGTTTAAATTCATACACAATATAACATATCCTTCACTAACACATTAACTAATACCAAAAGAACACAACGTTGGAGTATCGCGCAAAGGCTAAAAAAGACAGTTTCTCTTTATTAAAAAATCACGTTACACCGCTGTGTCAAAACGTCTGGTGCATTCAATATTTCTTTTATCCCGCTTCCATTCGTTAATTCTCCCAAGCCGATAGCCGCGCCGGCTTGTAAGCGATACGGCGGCCTCAATCGTCAGCCAATATTTGCGCACCAGTGAAGGGGAGGGAGCACCAGTCGACGCGGGTCTCGGGGTCGACGCGCCGTTTGCTCTGTCAATTTCTCCCAGCCCGCGAAGAAAGCCCGTTAGCCCGCCTCGTTAGCGGCTCGAGCTCGCGGCCCGCCCGACCAAGCACACAGCCGTTTCTATGAAAGGGGACCCCACAGGTCTAGTTTACTTTCGAAGAAACGTATTTCAACCATGCAGTTGCTCGTGAACAAATCAGCTTCTTGAAGGTAAATAAACGAGGGTCTGATGTTTTTACAATTTACAAACTGGCGTTTATTTTTACTTTCTCGCTACTTCTTACGCAGTATTTGAAATTTGTGCAATGCTGGGAAAAGAACGGTGAATTTTCGGCAGAAAAACTCGTATTGTCAGGCCCGGGTAACGAAAAAGTATATAAATCCGGTTGCCAAATATAGAAAAAAGTCTTTTAACACATGGTGCAGCCAGAATCCTTTCTTTGTGAGTTCTTCATACCAAAACATCGATTGACGGCAAAACGTCCGTCCCTCCTTCTGTATCTTTAAACAATGTTAGCGGCTAAACCGTACAGCCGATTTTCTCTAAAATTGATATTCCTCAATCGACCTAATTGATGTCGCGGCCCTTTGATTTTGAAACCGATATTTTAATTTTTAAAAGAACTTTACGAGAATCCCCTGGGACATTATCAAAAATAAAAAAAATAGCACCAAATATTTTGATTTAATTTTGTTGTTGGATAGTGTGAAGGACATTTAAGATAATGGTGCACGTCTCAGTTTCGTTAAAATTCCTGATTTTTCAAAAATTAATTTTTTACGACGTCTTCCTACAGCTAAAATAGAGAGGTTTTTTGCTCAATAAAATCTGTTGTCTAAGACAGATTTGTAAATAAGGCCGTGTTTCATTTCTTCGTCAATTGAAGTACTTTTCACGAAATTTTGCGTGAAATTTACGCAATTTTTATTTTTTAATCATTTTTTATCACAAACGACACCAAGCCTTTTCATTAAATTTTGACTTCCAATAAAAAATGACAAACAAAATTTTAAAGATATTGAATAAAATAAAACTATTATTTTTTTCAATATATTATATTTTGTTCACTGATATTTGATTTTCTATGATTTTAATCTGTTTTCTTTGTAGCTTATATTTTAAATCATTTTATTTTATTCCTCTTTCAAAATTTCAAATCAAAATTTTCAATTCAATTCAAAATTTTGTGTCACTTTCTATTTTCAGATGTAAACATGTCTACTATTTTTATTAATTGTATAACCTGAAGGTACGTGCAAATAAATCGTGGAATATTGTGTATGGAATATGACTTTTTTGACAAAAAACATTGTTCATTATTCTTATTCATTATCAAAAAAGTATTATTGTGTTTAATTATTATTGTTGTAGTGACAATTATAACATCTCAAATTTTTATCTATTTAAATTATATATCTTTCTCACTAACAATGGATAGATCATAAAAAGAGGAATTGAAAGATATATCATATTTTAATGTCTTGCTAGTAATTTTAGTATAAAATTATACTTTTGGACGTGTGATCTTAAATTAAACGGACAGTATTTTCTCTAGTAGCCCTTGCAAGTGCCTTTTGGAGAAGTTGTCCTTCACGGCGTCAAGATTTACGAGGAGAGGGAAAACTGAGCGGCAGAGGAGAGAGAGAGAGAGAGAGAGAGATACATTATATATATATATATATATATATATATATATATATATATATATATATATATATATATATATATTGTGTATCAATAGAATAAAGAAGTTGCGACCCCTCTTAGTCTCCCCTCTCCCCGTAACAGTCTCGGCAGCGCTTAGGTCACCGTCCCCAGAGGCGACTGTTACAAGGGCTACTAAAGGAAATATTGTCCGTTTAATTTAAAATAGCATGTCAGAAAATATAATTTTATAACCAAATTAATAGTAAAATATTAACAAAAGATACATCTTTGCATTCATTTTTTTTATCTATTCATGGCTTGTGAGAAAAAGATATATTTCCAATTAAAAGTTAAAGATGATTAAATTTCATATTTGTTGGGACGCCTGGTATATAAAGAAAAAGTTTTGTAATGCTGCACAAAAAAGTTTCGGTTTTTCGGCAGAAAACATTTTTGTGTGTCCTTGAAACATCCAGAAATGAACAGTGTTTGTATCAAATTACTTTATCTAATACGTTGTTTAGTCAGAATCTGTGTTATGTGAATTCTGTCAACGTAAAAGCTGATTCTCTTCAAGTGCCTATTCCGTCCGACCGCCCGTCCGTCAGTGAATAATACATTTCTTAAAACGTTTTGCTCGAATAGAGCGAAGTATGAAGTACAGTTTACAAAAATGATACACGCCCTATTTTCGGGAAAACCTCTAAATTTTTGAAAATGACAAAAGTTAAAAATAGTTTCAACGTCCTCCTATGTATTGTGACATACCAAAAATGACGGACATTTTATTTAGGCAAATAAAGGTCAAAATGTAGTAGATATTTCAAAAGACGTGGGTTTCTATGTGCAAATACGCAGATGACACCGTAGCAACGCGAGTTCGTCCTGAGGCGTGGGTTTCTATGGTGCGAAGACGCACCATAGCAACGCTAAAAAAACAATAAAGAGAAAAACACAGCGAGCTTTGAAGGGTGGACCAGGTTGGGAATTAGGGCATTCCGACTCGTGTCGTGGTGGTGAGCGGATCGCTTGCGCGTTTTTTCTTGAGGTTAATTATCAAATCGGGACTTGTGATATTTCGTGAGAGTGAACATTGAACTTGAACTTAGAATATTTCCGCATTAGGTGTGCAACGGGAACTTGTAAAATGTTCGTGTTGTACCATTGCAAAACTTGGACTTACAATATTTTCATGAGTGAACTGGAAAGTGAACTTAGAATATTTTCGCGGTGGAGTTACAAGATTTGACTTAGAAATTGTATCAGTGAATTTTTGAATTGCCATGTTATTCCGACCTGGGAAAGTAATCAGTTTGAAATAGGTGCCCACCTGAGGCGCAAGATAAAGAGTATAGGCAGTGTTTGTGAAGTAGTTGGAGGACGTTGTACACGAACCTTTGCTAAATGCTCGCCAAACTGAATCTTCTAACACTTCACACTCTAATATTCCAAATTTGCTCAGCCACGGACGCAAGTGTCGGATAACTGTGACTAAAACTATTGTTGTATCGGTTTCTGGCGGCGATAATGGAAATCAAAAAACGATAGTGTTGAGAATCCAAGGTGTGCCCAATTCCAAAATCCCCAACAATCTATTCCATCTTGGACCGGCCGAAGGTCACGTTTTCAAAGCTGGGTGTTGGACAACAATATTTCTTAATTAAACCAACAGCCCAATGTGAAAAAGAAGTAAATCTATTTTTTGTACTCTAGTAGTCATACTTTCTTCCCATTCACTCCAAACTAGTTGGAGAGGAGTTATGATTCATCTCTCAAGTTTAGAAATGAACGATTTTCAAACGTATTGACTGCAAAACAGATTATATCGAAAATCATACTATAGCGTACATTGAGGGAGAAACGTTACATTTTGCGCTGCAAAGTAAATCTAAGAACAAAAGAATTTTGAAATTTTCGAAAATATTTTTCAATGTAATGGAATCTCAGCTGCTTTTTCATAAGCAAATCTATCTATCGAGTAAAATACTCTAAGAAAACTAGTGGTGCTAAAACAGCACATACTTTCTCCTTCGTATTTTTTAGCAAAATTACGTGAAAAGTACTATAATTTTCGAAAAATTGTACATGACCCTATTTCAAAATCTATCTTTAAGAAACAGATTTCATTAAGGGAAAAACTCTTATTTTTAATATTTTAGTTGTAGGAAGACTCCGAATAAATTTTGAACTTTTGCAATTTTTTCGAAATATCAGTGTTTTTAACGATCGTGAAGATCTGCACCATTCTCTTAAATGTTTTTCACACTATCCAACAACAAAATTTAATAAAAAACGATGGAGCCTTTTTTCGAAATTTTTGCAAATGTCCCATGGAATTCTTGTAAAGTACCCTCCAAAATTGCAATATCGGTTTCAAATTCAAGAGGGCGTGACATCAGTCAGATCGATTGGGGAATAGCAATTTTGGAGAAAATCGGCTGAACGGTTTAGCCTCTAGCATTGTTCACAAATGGACGGACGCACAGACAGACATTTTGCCGTCATTCTATTTTCGGCATCAAGGACCCAGGAAACATGGACTATGGCTATACCACGTGTTAGAGAATGTTTTTTCTAAATTTAAAAGTGTATTTATCCACTTTTTCGCCACAATGACCATGTAATAAGAATTTTTCTGCCGAAAATTCCCCGTTTCTGCGCGCAGCATTACATAACTTTCTCTCTACTCAGCAGGGAGAAAGTAAAAATTGTAGTTGTTTTTTAGACAATTTCCGAAATTTAATTGGGGTCCATTGTAAAGTACCCACCAATATTAAATCTCCATTTCAAATTCAAAGGGCTGCAACAATAGCTAGATCAATGCGGAAATATCAACATTGTAAAGAATCTTATGATCGGTTTAGACACTAATGCTGTTCACACACAGACAGATGTACCGACGCTTCAATTATAAATGAACAGACGAATTAATATATGTAATCGAGTTACAAGTTTTCTAGTAGAATTGAGCTTCATATTTGAACGTGTTTGATTTTTTCATACCTGAACGTCAAATACTGTTCAAATTCATGTGTTCTTTGATGAAAGACTTCATTGTAAGAATCTAACGATTTCATTGCACTTTTTTCCGTTGAGTACATGTATTTATTAACAAAATTCATTTGTTTATGAATACTTTGCTTTCTGATTCAATAGCCACCATCTATTACGCTGAATATTAATACCCGTATGTTCTGAAACATAATTCAACATTCTGAAAATTAAGACCACTTAATTCTTCTAAATCCCAGCTTCATTTATTAATAAAAACATATCCACAAATGATTCATTTAATTTTATCTACCTTTTTCTACAATTTTCTACAATTTTCAGACCAATTTTGCAATAACAAAATAATATTTTTCTTATAAATTGAAAATCACTCTGTACTTTAAAACCCACCATCCACATAATAGCTTTTCACAGAAAATACTATAGTAGCAGCAAAATAAATTTGCATGATCTACTAATTCAATAAATAGTACTTTTTCAGCATGTAGGCAATGAATGGAATTAGTTTAGAACATGTCAGAGAGACAGAGAAACGATCAAAAGATATGTGGAGGTAATATTAAAAAAGATCTCATGAGAATCTTTACAGAAAACAAAAAAGGATACTCTTCTCTCTACCACACCTATTTGACTGAGAATCTTGGATTCATAGACACAGAGACATTAATGGAATATACTAGGATGCGGTAACACGATTTCTCCGCGATTTCTCCGTACTTTTTCTGCACACTTCCTGATCAGTTTATCACGCGAATCATCCATACATAAAATCACTATGAGGGACAATGTCGGTAGAAATAAATAAATACAAACCCCATGGAATTCTAATATGGAAGAATTTCTGTTTTATATTTTCAGTTTTGTGTAACAAGAACCCAAGAAAAGTTCTGAAAACCGGATGTAAGGAAAGAAAAGGCGTTGGATTGACATTTGGAGGTCAATGAAATATTTACACTTTTTTTCACCGTAAATTAGAAAATTTAGGACCATCACTTGAACCCAATTTTGATATTGTGTAGTTTCATTTGAAGAGTTTTTTGACATCTTTTAAAACCTTGCAAAAATGTGCTTCAAGAATGATAATTTACTACAAAAAAATAATATTATAAGAATTGATAAAATAAATGGAAAGAAATCGCACAAGCAGCATCACAATTGCTGCAGTACGTATCACCACCAATTATTTCCATTTAAAGTCATATCATTAACTTTTTTGTTTTGAAATTTGAAAAAAAATGCACTTCCGTCGTGGGGACGCAAATCAGGGAAAACTTCAGTGATATTTCAATAAAAATGTAGCTAGTCACTACGCAGATCTTTTTCTTAAAAATAGAAATTTAATTTTATAAACATTAAATTTAAAATGTCAAAACACACACCATAAAAACCAAAATCTCGAATAAAGTGCAATATTTTTAAGGTGTATTTTAGCTTCCCATATCCTTTGCTAAATATTTTCATAAGAATTCACAGCAACTTTTACCTAAGTAAATCAGGAAATCGATTCATCCTGTTGGCGATCGAGTCTCGAGAAGATGAGAAGCGAAGCCCCCCTCAGGAAGGGAAGCTTTTAAACAACGTGACTAATATGGACCGCAGATATTACAGAATCATTCCCACCTTCCGAGGTGGAAGACAGGAGCTTTCAAAGTCAATGGGCAATTCGGGTGTACTTGGCCACTTACGTCGATATTTTAAAAGCAGTGCTGCATCCCCAGGCAATAAATTTTTGCGTCCACGTCCAAATTTATTATAATTTACTATTGCGTAGAACTATAAATGTAAAATATGTCCTCCTTTTTCTTTAAATTTGTTCACAATTGAGGCATTCGGGTATACGAGAATTTCTGACATTTTACGAAAGTAAAATTATTGACTTACCACGGTTCTCTTGTAAATAAGAAACATGTGGTATCTTTATATCATGTTAGCTTTAGAATCCAGAAAATTGACAATGAAAATACATTCACAATTTATGATTCTTTAGTTATGTGTAGCATACTTCCGCTAATACGATCGTTGCAATTTCGTAACGTGAAATGTCAGTTATCACTATTTCCGCCCGAACGCCTCAATTGTAATTAAATGAATGTAAATATTTAAGTGGTTAGGCGGAAGAGCAAGCCTTACGGCCTGAGCCTCGCCAGTAATAAAGATATTATTATTATTATTATTATTATTATTATTATTATTATTATTATTATTATTATTATTATTATTATTATAAAAGCTGTCTAAAACGAAAAGCCACCATTCTTTTTTTGTTTTGTTTTGACAATTTACAGAACCCAAAACTTCTGATAAGAACACATAAATATCAGATCTATGAAAAAAACAAACTTTTTGATATCACATTTAGCATTTTGTTCTGAAACAGCAAATGAATCAGAATTGGGAGAAATTCTATTGAAGAAAACATTTTTAAATTATTTCGCAAACATCAAAACAGAGCAATAATTATTAAACATCGCATAGCCATTCCGTAACTGATAGCTAATTTCTCAATCTGCACAGAGAAATGTATGGAAAGGCACGACAATTCTTTACTCAGAAAATGGAAAAAAACCGCAGGCAATGAAAGCAAAAGAATTTAAAATAAAAAACATACATAGCGATAACACAAAATGCCATGCATAAAATTCCCGTATTGGAAGAAAATGCTTCATATCCGCATTTCTTTCTCATGCACCTATAATCGAAACCAGACGCAACATATCACTCGGATATTTACGTTTTCCCAATAGTTTATCAGAACTGCGCGTCGTCCTTGATGGCTTACCAATCGCAACGTGACGATGGACTTACCCCGCGGAATCGCTAGATGCGTGGAGTGACTCCAACGCCGGTCGTCGGAGGCTGGCGAACTAGCGGATGCCGCTGCGACGCCGATGTAGTTCTGTGAACGCGTGGCCTGGCACTGCTGCCCCAGTCGCCCAGGCGCTCTCTCCCAGCAGCTCCCGCCCCCGCTCCCGGCCCGCCTTGCCCCACCCCCTTCGACAGTGCCCTCGTCGCCGCCCTCACCGCTGCCCACGCCCTCGCCACCGCCTTCTATAGTATCCTCGTCGCCGCCCTCACCGCTGCCCACGCCCTCGCCACCGCATTCTATAGTGTCCTCGTCGCCGTCCTCACTGCTGCCCGCGCCCTCGCCACCGCCTTCTATAGTATCCTCGTCGCCGCCCTCACTGCTGTCCGCGCCCTTGCCACCGCCTTCTATAATATCCTCGTCGCTGTCCTCACCGCTGCCCGCGCCCTCTCCACCGCCTTCTATAGTGCTCTCGTCGCCGTCCTCACTGCTGCCCGCGCCCTCGCCACCGCCTTCAACAGTGCTCTCGTCGCCGTCCTCACCGCTGCCCGCGCCCTCGCCACCGCCTTCTATAGTGTCCTCGTCGCCGTCCTCACTGCTGCCCGCGCCCTCACCACCGCCTTCGACAGTGCCTCGTCGCCGTCCTCACCGCTGCCCGCGCCCTCGCCACCGCCTTCTATAGTGTCCTCCTCGCCGTCCTCACTGCTGCCCGCGCCCTCGCCACCGCCTTCTATACTGTCCTCGTCGCCGTCCTCACTGCTGCCCGCGCCCGCGCCACCGCCTTCTATAGTGTCCTCGTCGCCGTCCTCACTGCTGCCCGCGCCCTCGCCACCGCCTTCGACAGTGCCCTCGTCGCCGCCCTCACCGCTGCCCACGCCCTCGCCACCACCTTCTATAGTGTCCTCGTCGCCGTCCTCACTGCTGCCCGCGCCCTCGCCACCGCCTTCTATAGTTTCCTCGTCGCCGTCCTCACTGCTGCCCGCGCCCTCGCCACCGCCTTCTATAGTTTCCTCGTCGCCGCCCTCACCGCTGCCCGCGCCCTCGCCACCGCCTTCTATAGTGCCCTCGTCGCCGCCCTCACCGCTGCCCGCGCCCTCCCTACCGCCTATAGTGTCCTCGTCGCCGTCCTCACCGCTACCCACGCCCTCGCCACCGCCTTTGAGACTCCCTCGCCGGCGTGCTCGCCGCCGCCCACGCCGCTGCCCACACCACCGCCTTCCACCCCCCCCTCACATGCACTCTGGCTCGCCACCCCCGCGCAATTCGACCTCCCCACCCCTGGCCGGCCCATCGCACTCTTTGCCGTTGACCTTGACTTTCGGCCGGTTTTCATTCTGCTCATTAGCAAAGATACCGTTCTTTATCACCACAGGAAAGAACATGAAATCGAATAACAAATACCTTGCGATCGGTTCTTTTAGTGTCATATGTCCCTTCCGCGAAATATTAGCGACCATTTATTAGAAAACTGATTCTAAGCATCTGGTGCAATTATTGCGAAATAAGTGAAAACATAGAAGACATTATGCCGTGCATTTATTGAGCAGGACCGGTCAAACAAATCCAGAAGTTTCTACATATTTAACAGTCATGACCCATTTTTTGTATTGTAGCAGGAATAAAAGTTACATTTTATTGTCCCTATATAAACGAGGCGGACACACTTGGCAGGAAATGAAATAGCTGAGTACAAACGGTACTTCTCTTATACACTGTTGTCATTTGAATTATCAAAAAATTGAAGTCAATTATTTTCTATGTTATTTTGAACGAGTGGCGTTATTTTCCATGTCCTGTATTTTCAATGTGTTCAATTTTGCTACAATGGTGGCTCCCCTGCAAGGTTGGGGCCGAAGGCAACTGTCCATTTCGCCCAGGGAGAAGTTCGCCGCTGGTTATGGGCTGTCATCGCCTTCATCGACTAAAGTCTACAGTTACTGTTGCAACGGTCTGTGATATCAAAGTTTGCGTAAGAACATGAAGAGACCTCATGAATCGATCAACTTTCTAAGTTAGGTATATTTGTGTCACAAGTAGCACATTGAAAAAAATGATTAATTATTTATAAAATAATTAATAAATATTTATTAATTATAATATTATAATATTTAATTACTAATAAATATTTATTAATTATCAGAAATTATTAATTTCAAGAAATTGAACTCTTAGCTATTATAGAGAATAAGATAATCAATTAATTTCATCGATAAAAGATTCAAACTTCAGATATATGGGAAGTAATTTTTTAATATGATGATTTTAATAAATATGACGTGAGAAGGAATGTATTTCTTAAACTGTTGCAAATGAATTGTTATTCTACAGAATTCTGTGGGAAGAAAATATCCATTATATGATATTTGACATGAGGAAATAGTCCTTACTTCCGGGACGAGATCCTGGGGAAAATGTCAGGCTCGTGAAGATTTAACCTGTTCATCAGGAAGTATCAACGCTTTCGCTAGAAAGGTCTAAAACACCAGCTCACTAGTTTAATTTGTCTCCTTCAGGACTCAAATCAGTTCACGGAATTCAAAAGGAAATGCCAGAGGTCACAGTTTGAAAGAACAGCCAATAACTCTGAAGCAAGAAAATATGAGAACAATGAATATACTGGTCATAGATTGACTCTCTCCAGTTCCTTAAACTTTCTCCAGCAAGAATAAAGTAACTGTAGTAATGTGTGTTCGTCTGGTGAATAGCTCATACTCTTAGCGACATCCGAGAAAGTATTGTTGAAATCGTCAAGGGTATTGTATTGCGAGTTCCTACCTTTCTTATAAACAAATACACCTTCATTGGAGAATATCTTTGAAAATATGTCTTACTATCTACTCCAGGGAACGAAAATCATTGTAACTGAATTAAGTCTTATTATTATTATTATGAAAATTGTATGTCAGGTACAAAACAATTATTGCGTATATTCAATATGAGGGCGTAAGTCACAAGAAATAATGAACAATTCAACAATGCAATTCTGAATGTTCAAAATTATTAGTGATGTCATTGTTTATTACTTCCCTTTCACTTTTTGGATACTTTATCATTATAAATTTTTCTCACTTCATAGGTTAATTGAATCTTTTTTCTGGTCATATATTCAAATTCAGGTAAAGTGGGATGATTCATTGGCTTGTGATACCAATTAAGAATCATCTAAAAACAGACCTTTGTTCAGTATTGAAAGTAGGAGTAGCATCAACGCGTCGAGTTGAGAACGGCCACGAACAACAAAGCGAGGACCTCTTTAATCTCTCCCTTTGCATGAAATCGATAAGTTATCAATTTTGCAGGTGGATTGACAAAAATAACACTTTAAATTATAATAGCACTTCAATTGATTCATTTTAATTATCACTTTTAATAATCGGTTAGAAATTCAACCGGCCTAACAACAAAACTTAAAGTTATTGTAATGCTGTTGTTAAGTCCGAACATTATTAGTGAACATAAAATAAATCGATAAACGTGCAATATTCTGTAGTTTATGCCTTCAAAGTGTAATTTTTAATTATCTTTTAGTGTTGTGTCTCTTTTTAAGAAGTACACTACTTTAATAAGAGAAACTAATACATGCATACTCGTAAGGCAAATTATTTTCAATCCCTGTTGTATTACAGAAGAGATTCCATTTACGAAGAGTAACAGGTTGACGACCACCATGGATATCAGGAACGTAGTTTAATGCAAGCCAAGTAAGTTTGACGTTCTAACATGGTCAAACAATATTATTTGATGAATTTAGTAGAATTAATAGAATTATTACTTGAAATTTACGATATGTAAATTTTTTTGTTGTTAATTTTTGTTACTGTCTGACTTGTTTGAATGAGCGGGGCTTTACAGCTAACCCTCGAACCTAACACAACTCCATCTGCTTAATCCGATCATGAGTAACCTCGGTTAAAAGAAATTTCTAATAATAAAACCTCAGATAACGGAATCCATTCTATACTGCAATTTCCATGGGACGTTATTGGCTAAAAAAGTCTTTGAACGTGTGGGTAAAGTGATTCATTCATGAATTGCGTTGGCGGCTCCTCGTGTCTTTACGAGACACCCCCCCTCCTTCTCATCGCCCCTCGCCCTCGCTCCTTGCCGCCGCCGGCCTGAGATGTGTGCGGAGGGGAGAAAGCTCCGTTGCGCCGGTGTCTGCGCCTGCCGGACGGAACCAAGGCCGACAGGCACACAGTGAAAGTGGTCGAGAACGGTCATCGCCGTCGAATTTGGTTAGGTGTGCGTAATTGTAGGTTCTGTACCGTTGATGTTTCTCAAGTAAAGGAAAATTCATGTCTTGTCGGAGGCTCATCGACTCGACAGAATGACTGACAAATGTCTGCAGTTCTCAACATTGAAATTGGTTGTACTTTCTAATCTTCAGAAGAATGTCTAAACACAATATTAATTTGATTTAATTAATGTAATTATGTGCTATGTATTGAGGCAAATAATGAAGGAAATTTGATATATTTATCAAATTTTCGCTGGTGTGTTCAAACTTCAATGATCTACCTGATCGTTCTAATATTCAATTTTAAACACTAGATATTATTTTATCTATTCTTGTTCATTGCCTGAATCGCCATTTTTGTAAGTTAAAAGGAAATATCACGAAATAATAGTATATAAACGTCTGTTTTATATACATCTCATGATAAATTACGACCTTAATAACAGACTCAACACAACCAATGGGTTATAAAATATTCTTTCCGTTTTGACCTTGCATTGCGGCCAATATAAGGGTTAACATATGAACCTTTAGTTTCAAATAATGTAAATTGCACTGATGTGTGTTACAAGTTGTTTACATTATTAACACATCTGGATGGCGTTAGTCAAACAGAGTAGTGTTTTTTGAGAAAATGTTTTTTTAAAATATTTTTTTCATTAATTTCAAGCACACATTATGTAAAACCTGCTCATTTCTTCACAAAATTATACGACCTTTTTTAAAGAACTGATGATGTTAATTAAGTGTTTGTATTAATGCCAATATACTATCTGTCTTCAATTTTGCAGCTTTAAAATATTAAATTTTTGCAATTTTCGAAAAAATGGATTATTTGCCAAAAATAGGACTAGCACCATATTTTACCGTCCCTTGATACATATGAGAAAAATATCAAGAAAAAATTTGGAGCGGTTTTTGAAAAAAAAATTGTTTAAAAAATAAAATTGTCTATATTTCGCGCAAAATTACACGAAAAACACTCATATTTTCGAAAAATTGAACATGACCTTATTTCAAGAAAAAATACTATCTTCAATGTTATAGATGTAGGAAGATTGCACTTTTGCAATTTTTCAAAAATATGGTATTTCAACGAACACGAAACCTGCACCATTCTCTTAAGCGACCTTTACGCTACCCGAGGACAAAGTTATATCCAAATATTGGGAGCTATTTCTTTAAAAATTTTGAAAATGTTTTTGAAACGTGTAAAGTACATTCAAAATTCAAAATATTTGTTTGAAAAACCTTGATTTCTGATCAATGATGATCAATGGGGAAATATCAGTTTTGAGAGAACGGCAGAACGGTCTTTTAGGAGGACCAATAAAACGTGAAGTCTGGCTACACCACGTGTTAGAGGAAGTAATTTACAGAATGTATCCACGTTTTGGTTACCAGGGCTCAGCAATAAGAGTTTTTGGGTCGAAAATTCGCCTTTCTTCAGGCGCACGATTACAGTAGCTCTCACAATTGAACATACACCCTTTTTTGTTTATTAAAGTCGCATCAACAACTGAGGTCGTTACCGACTACTTTAAATACAACTTTACAATATTAATACGGCAATTTAACAGTATATTACACTAAATATATACAAATTTGTGAAGACAGACATTATCTGTATTTTCAATGTTACAATATTAGTTTCCAGTATCTATGCTAATATACTTGTTACAATTTGATTTCTTTAAGAAAATTGCTGTCTTTACAGAATTGTTATATTTTATTTTGGAATTCGTTGGATGATATCATCAATTCGGAGTGTTGCTCATCTTCTAGGTATCTGTGTCTGCTGTGCTGAAACATAGGGCATTGAGTTAAGAGATGTTGAAAGTTAAGAAGGGCTCATCCCAGTGCTGGCAGGTGGGTGGGGGATTTCCAGTTAGCAAGTGTTGATGGCTGAACTTGCAATGACCAGTTCTTATCCTTGTTATTGTTACTTTCTCTTTTCTTGAGAATTTTTTAGAAGTTTTCAGGAAGTAAACATTTTTAACTAGTTTGTGTAGAGGGCTGGATTTCATGGTTTTCTAGAGGTTGCTCCACTTTTCATCCATTACTTTCTTGATATGTGTCCATAAATCCTTGTATGTGTGTGATATTGTTAAAATACTTTCAGTTTCAGGGCTTACATTTTCCTCTTCAAGGCTCATTGTGTTGTGTTCAGACATTGTTTTGTAATCTGGTATCCAGGCAATTATTATGAGTCTTTTTAGATTGTATAATGTCATGATACATTTCATGAATACTATTTATCATTGGTATACCTGGGTAGTTATTGTGAATATTGTTTATTGCTTCAAGAGAAGTAGAGAATATGAAAAACTTGTTATTTCTGAGTTTTTGTGACATTTTGAAGGCTGTCATTATAGAGAATATTTCAGCTGTAGTAGTACTAGCGTAGGAATGCAGTCTGTTTATAATTTTAACATCTTTGGTAAATGTAGTTGCATATTTTCCACCACTATTATTGATATGTTTAGTATAGATTTTAAAGGAATCTTTGTATTTATTTTCTATTTCTTGACATTTTATTTCCTTATCATTTTTTTGTTTATTTGGAGAGTGTCCAGTGATATATTTGCTTCTATATCAGGAAATGTCCATGGTGGTATGCTGTTATTTCTCTTTTCCATTAATATCTGTTCCTGAAAATTTAGCTGACTTAGTAGGTTTTTCGCTTTGGTATACACTGGTGAAAAGCATTTTTGTTCTTTGTAGTAATTTTGAAGTTTTGGGTATATATCGTGGTAAATTATAGATTTATTTGACTCAGCTGTTTTGATGGCGTATTTGAGAGTTAGCATTTGTCTACGATGAGCTAGAGTTGGTTCTTTGGCTTCTATTAGAATGCTGCCAATGGGGCTAGTATGAAAGCAGACAGTGCTTATTCGTAGAGCTTTATTATGTATAACATCAAGTTTTTTAGGTCTTTTTTGTTAGCTGAATCATATAATATCGATCCATAGTTGATCTTGAATCGTACTATTGCTTTGTAGGTAATTAGCTGGAGATGTTTATCTACTCCCCAGTTATTATGGGAAATGCACTTGAGTATGTTTAGTTTTTTCTTACATTCTTCAGATAAAATTTGAACATACACCTTTATTATACACCTTCAATGGTATCATGGATTTTTCTCATTCAAATATTTCCAGAGATAAAATATGTAATTTTCATATATGGGATTTCCTGGTAGGACTAGTGAAATTTGAAAGCAGAAAAATGCTTTATGAGATGTAAAATTAAAATATTTTGTGTGTTATCTACGTGTTGCACAGAAATGAATGTACTTCCTCAGGAGCACGCTTTGAAACGTGCCCGTTGAAATGTTTTCCTTGGTACAAAGTAGTGACAAACAGATTAGTCAATGGTCAGATTTGCGAAAAGCCACAACCAATAGAAAATGGCCCCAAGAAGGGAAACGACGGTGGAAGAACGAAGACTTATTGTGAATTAAGCCATGTAAATATGGAAAATTACTACGATGTATTGCAAAGATAGTGGAAAAAACTCAATCAACTATTCAAGGTATAGTAGACAAATTCAATTTCGTTGGCAGAATAATTAATAAAAGCGGTAGAAGCCGAAAACTGATATTCAATGAAAGAGATAAAAGCAATATTGTCAAGCAGGAATTCTCGCCAAAGTGTTGTTAAAAAATGATTTTGTGGGGGTTTCAACAACAGGGAGAACTGGATGCACAAAAGCCGTTCGAAAGGCTCGTTTTTTATTGTGTGGGTTGGATTTTTCGGTAATTTGTAATGAGATGCTGCTGGAATGTCTGTTAGGTTTTGGTAGTTGTGTGATATATGTGCTATTTGGTTTATTATTGTATTGATGTTTAATTCTGTATGAAGTTGTTTATTACTTATGAACCAGGGGGCATTTGTGATTAACCTTAAAAATTTATTTTGCATTACTTGAATTTCATTGATATTTGTGGGGGCTGCGTTTGTTTATATTGGACATGCATAAAGCAGTAGTGTTCTGATTATAGTTTTTTATATTGTTGTACTGTTTATGTATGACAGGGATTTGTGTTTGTTGATTAGTGGCCGGAGTTTGAATAATTTATTTCTTACGTGTTTAATTTTGATATCTATGTGGGTTTTCCAGGTTAGTTTTGTGTCCAGATGAAATCCTATGTATTTTATGGGTTGTGATGGTGGGGTTCTGGTGATGGGAGAGTTGTTTGTTACTAACGGAATGGGGGAGGTAAACTTTCTGAGTGAGAAGATTTTTCCTATTGTATTGTCGGGATTTAGTTGAGTTTTCCAGAGATTTGCCCAGGTTTCAATATTATTTAAGTCATTTTGAATTTGTGATCGGAGGTTATTTAGTGAGTATCTTGAGGCGAATAGGGCTGTATCGTCTGCGAATTGAGCTATATTAGAAGTTGTTGATGATGGAATGTCTGATATGTATATGTTGAATAATGTTGGAGATAAAGGGGAGCCTTGCGGGACGCCTGCTTTGATGTGTGGGGTGGAGTGGTGATTGCTGACTATTACTGAGAATGTACGATCTGTTAGGAAACTTTTAATGATGTGTTCTGAGCATAGAGAAGGCACTTGTCCAGGGGCGTTGTTTCGACTCCGGCACTGGCTTGGAAAACCAGTGAGCGAAGCTGAGCTGACAGGGCGGCCCGACCCAGGCATTGAATAGGAAGGTAACCGCGAGGGTAAACTGCGTTCTGGCAGGACCCGAATACCAGCCTGTCGGCGTACTGTGTGTCGGCAGGGTGTGTGGATACGGGCTAACTTCTAGGTACCCATCCCGGGAAGAAATTCCCCTGGTAGAACACAAGACGCGGGTAAATAGTACAATAGACATTCTACACCAGAGGAAGTAATTTACTCTTCTTACATTCATAAGGGCGAAAAAGTATACACTTAAAAATATGATCACAATAAACGAAAGATTAACTAAAAAACCTTACCTCCCGTTGTATCTCTTGTACGTAAAGATCCTTTCTGAGGGTGTTCATCGCATGTTTAGCAAAACTTCTGAAAATCTTCCTATACAAAACACGCGCAATTCGGTTTACGCAAATGTTCTATAACTTAAAAAAATTAAGTTACATGATTCCTTTAAGTAATAAACTATAATTATCATTGTGTTATTGGTATTAAATGTTTGGAAGTTATTAAGCGGAATTTATGTATTTATGTAAACATCCTAAAATCAATGGTGGCTCGCGAGGTTTGTCGAACGCTCAGAAATGATGCAATATGCATTTCAGTATATTTTGACTTCTTGATTTTCCTGTCAAACGCAAATACTGAAAATCGTTCTCTTTTCGTGATCACGACCATTTCGTAAATGGAAATATCATCAGAAAAACTAACCCTTCATAAGTTCGTTATGAATCCCAAAGATCGCATCTCAATACTTTAATTAGAAGTATTAAGTCACAATCACAAGAAATGTCATCGCCGAACACCATAAAGTTCACTATTTACAAGTTCCTAATAATTAATTGAAGTTTCATTAAACCAAAGTTTTGATTTGATTATGGATGAATGAGCGTGATTATGTTTTGTGCGGCGAGTAAATAGTGAAGTGTTAGGTATCATGATTTTCATATAAGATAAAGGCTGAGCTAGCGACACACTGTAAATCTGTTTGGACAAATTCCGAACTTCTGTAAATTGAACAATTTTGATAACATATTGTGAAAGTAGGAGAAAAAAGAATGCTTAACCAACTTTATCTTATTAGGAATGGTATCCAACATCTTATGGTGAATGGTATTCCAAGTTGGATATGGAAAGTGCTAACGAATGGGATAATTGCTTCAAGGGAAATAATTAGAAATTATTAAATTTGTAGTTTTTTATTATGCAAAGTATCTTATCTACATAATTATCAAGAAACAATTCTGTAAATATGTTATGTAGAGTAACAAATACGTAATATTCAATATGAATACTAACAACAACAATGTCTCATACAATACTTCAGTATCACGTCAGGTCTTAAAAAAGACCTTCACTAAGTTTAAATCCTTTATAAACTCGTTATTAAATCTATGAGAAAAACATATTATGAACTTACAGCATATAATAAATAAATAAATAAAAATAAATAAATAAATATCTGTTCTCAGAAAATATTATCTATCCACGAAAAATATATGAAAACAATTTCACGTTTCCATATCGAGTCTATGATCCACTCTGCACAGTAAATGACAATATTCACGTACACTTGACCCTATTCGATAACCAAATAGACCACATGTTAGAATCGTATGATTCAAATCTGTTTATCCCACGTCGTCGAGGACATTGATGTCTAGTATTTGAAGATACAGTTATCGCACCTGGACCTTAAGCACTGTGTGTAGGTCAATTTGCAGATAAGTGCGCGCAATATCGATTCTCTAATGGGGTCAAACACACCAAATAGATATCAATGTACATTTTAAGTCATGTCTTGATGAGCCTTCTTTTCGTGGACAATGTCATTGACCTACAATTTAAAGTAAATAACTAATAATAAATAGCTAAACGCGAAGGGAAAAGAACGAATGACGCATTCTAGCTGCGCGGAGACACTCGAAGCCAGATGCCCCCCTTGGGGCTGGTGACGATGGTTCGGGGTTCAATAGTGAGCGGAACGCTCGTCCGCTCGCACACGTGGAATTGGTAGCGGGAGACAAGGGCGGCAAGCCCCACTTTGGCTTGCAGCAATCCGAAGCGCATTCCTGCAAACACAAAAAAAGCATTCCTTAAATTCAGTTGCACTCGGGAACACTTCATAATTGTAAATTAATATTTAATTATAATAAATTAATAAAGTAATTATAATTATAATATAATTATAACGGAAGCAAGGAACAGAGCACAAAGATTCTCAGTATGCTACTTTGCCATATCATCTTGTTGCTACGAGTGAGGAAATTAACACTTTCAACCCAACAAAAGGATGTACTAGCTAATCAATCTTGCACTAATTACGTCCCATCTTCCATGAGCCAGCGGGGACAGATTCTATATCGCTCTGGTTATAGATATGAATTTCAAGTGTTCTCTTCTCCTAACAATTCCATTCATGGACACATTTTGTAGCATACGTAACATCTCAGAAATTTTGGGTATTATTTTTTGGAAGCATTTTGATATCAGAAAACAGATGTGTCGTTCTTGCCACTATCACGTCAATGAACCCCCTATAATTTTGGAAGATTAAATATGAACACTCACCCCACTTTTATGGTATTGGGAAAAGTGATTTCAGTATTTTAATGACATTTTTGGTCAAAAAGCAAAGATTTGTCCCGAAATTTAAATCTTGTGAACACGAATGTGGTACTTTGACTAACTCATAGAATTTTAATTAAATGTTCTTTGATCTCTGAATGAAAATGCAGATAAAGAGAGTTACTACAGCTGTGTTTAACATTGGACTGAAATTCTGACCTTTAGACAACTCCATTCATGATTTGATTTGAGTGTGAGTAACAATACACTGCTTTTGCGAATGTGTAATACTGATAAATTTCTCCGTTCTGCAAAAGTATGAATAACCAATTTGTGATTTTATCATGTGTTTTCTGAAAGTGGATCGTGATAAGTGGAAACAACTTGAGATACTTCAGAATTGCACAGATCTAGTCGCTTCCATATTTATCTCTTACTTAAGGATTAAAATCAATAAGCAAATCTGGCAGAGAACAGATATTGTTCCATAAAAATGATGAGAAATTAAATCGCTCATATATAAGAAATCTTCAGGAAATTATAAGTTATTACATTTCTCTTAAAGTCTGTTTCCATCTAAAAGATTCCGATGTATTATTCGCGAGCAAATAAAAGTCTCTAAGTCATTGTTGTCTCGTCGAACTTACTAGCCTTTTACAAGTTCAGTTCTGGATATAAAAACGAGGTTGTGTGTGTTAATGACGTCGCGAGCAATATATCTGGTCTGCAAATAACAACAACAAAGAGAATATGAAAACTTCGAGTTCGTTTTCTTCGCAAACACCCAACAGAATGCCTCAGATCTCCCTGATAGTACCATCACACGAAAATGACGATCAAGGACCTTTTTATTGATGCAAGTACCGTTCGCTGACTAGGAAGCACTAACATTTCGTATCCTCGCATGGAAAAAACCGCATAGGTCCAGCCGTCAATAGCTTTCTTTCCTGTGAAGAACCACCCGCAGCCTGCCGAACGGACCAGATCGCGAAATCCGTTCCGTGGCGAGATCGTTTTCGCCGGCCGGTGGCGGTGGCGGTGGCATTGGAGGCGGTAGTGGCGGTGGTGGTGATTGTGGCGGGGGCGGCAATAGTGGTGGTGGTGGATAGTTGTTGGTGACTGCAGTAGCGGCGGGGGTGGTGGCGGAAGTGACGCTGGTGGAGGTAGAGGCGGTGGTGGCGGTGACGACAGTGGCGGCGGTGGTGTTGGCGGTAGTGGTGGCGGATGGCGGCGACGGCGGCGCCCGGCGGCGGCGGCGGCGGCGGTGGCGGTGGCGGCGGTGGCGGTGGTGGCGGTGGCGGTGGCGGTGGCGGTGGCGATGGCGGCGGCGGCGACGGCGGGGGTGGCGGTGGCGGTGGCGGCGGCGGCGGCGGCGGCGGCGGCGGCGGCGGCGGTGGGGGCGGTGGCGGTGGCGGCGGCGGCGGCGGTGGCGGCGGCGGCGGCGGCGGCGGCGGCGGCGGCGGTGGCGGTGGGGACGGCGGCGGGGCGGCGGCGGCGGCGGCGGCGGCGGTGGGGGCGGTGGCCGTGCCAGCCCGGGGGCACCTTTCTCTCGCCGACGCTCCTCAGCCACCGCGTCGCTGTTCCTGTTTCCTGTGTTGCACAACTTAACCGTGACGCGACAACGGGGAACACTTTCCTAGCCTCAATCCAATTCGCAGTGGTGCTTTTTTCATTTTTTTTTATTTTCTTTTAATTTTCAAAGGTATTTGGTCTCTTCAGCATACTCTCATCGGTTCGTGAGATTTTTGAACGGGTTTTCCATTTCCAGCAAGTTGATATTGATTTACTTTAGCGATAACTTGATTACTTTGACCGTTCTTAGGACAATTAACGCCACTATTAAAAGTATTTTTAAAAAAATACATGCGAACAAACTGTATACATTAATAGCTTTCAGATATTCAGTCATAATTCTCAATTTTTTAAAATATTAATACGGTTTCCGAAAGAATCGTCATTCTACGACTTCAAAATAAGTCCAAAATATTTTGAATCTCCGATTGTAAAATAATCTTTCGTGAACTGTTTCTCGATTCGGACTTATGTTTTGTGTAGTGGAAAAAAATTAATTATAGTTGCAATAATAATGTCACAGGAACCGAGAATAAAAGTTCATGTTAGGTAACATGAGAAACATGTGTCGACTTCCGTGTAGTGTGCAAGTTGCGCTGAATCAGGGGGCAACGTTCTCCGAGATGCTTTCTAACCTTTTGCCTGGAGAAGGAGAACATTTCTGCAGATCGATATTCTCACAACTCACTCTCGGAATACATTTGACAGACTTTAATGCCGTTTGGGATGAAAATAATATAATGAGTAATGTGATAAGTATTATAATAGAACGGAATATATTTGCAAGCTGAAACTTCTGTTATAGAGCCTGTTACTATTGCCTTTAGCAATTTACTATTGCCTTTCAATTAGTACCAAATCCCTTATCAAAATTCCAGTATTTTGTTTTACATTAATCGCCCGGCCCTGTGAAAGCGCTCTTCGCCATTACACTAAGTCGGAGCCGCACTCATCATTTCATTTACCTAATAGGGAGTTTTAGCGCCAGGCGTAAGAAGACATCCTCAAACTCTATTGATCACGTGACTAACGACTTTATAGGTCATAATGAACAACGTTCAGAAGAGTTTTAGCAATTGCGACATTGCATTATAACAAAAGAAACATTTCAAGCGTTGAACAAAGAAGTTGCATAATATATCAGAGAGTCTAGGCTAGCGGTGAGCCTTTTAAACCACGATACGAGACAAGAGTGTAATAAATGTACATTGAGTTTTAGATTTTGTGGCCCTCTGCGATGAGTATGCACTCTGGAATTTTGAATCGACTGTTCTTGAGAACGTAGGAAATATTTTCAAACAGCGTTCATTATGAGAGTAAGTCATAACCTATCCCGAAGATATGATTTCAACTTCTTTTTCGCGAATTTCTTTCCTATCACTTCTCTAACATTACCTGTTAATTCTTTCCAGCATTGTGGAGTTAGTAAGGAATAATTGCAATTGCCTCAGATACGAGAATCGGTTTGTCAGAGATGGAAAAATCTCCAACGTTTCCTGTTTTTAGGCGGCCATTTTGCCGCTTGTAAGGTGACCGTAGGCGTGCCCTATTTACGAAGGTATAAGGTCGTACCTTAGGCCTAAGGTAAGACGTTATGACTTCAAGATCCGTCACGTGACGTCGCTACCTTACGCGTGGCGCTAAAACTCCCCAATACCGAAGCGTTGCTAGGGCGAGGCACTCACCGATGCAGAGGCGCGGGCCCTCGCCGAAGGGCAGGTAGGTGAAGGGCGGCCGCTTGGCCTTCTCCTCCGGGCTGAAGCGCTCCGGGTCGAAGCGCTCGGGCTCCGGGTAGTACTTGGCGTCGTGGTGCATGGCGTACACGGGCACCATCACGCGCAGCCCCTTCTCCAGCACCACCGACGACCCGGGCATCGGGTACTCGCGCGTGCACTGCCGCACCAGCACGTGACCCGGCGGGTACTTGCGCAGGGCCTCTGCAAGCGGAACAGGACCTTGCAATTCATTCGCTTTCGGACCGAGCGGCTCTTACAGAGTTTTTTTTCCCCCCAAGGGCTTATATCCAGCCGGTTGCCCTTTACGTGCCGAAGGGACGCATATTCGGCCATACACTAGACAAACTTGCGGGCTCCTCTGATCTGGGGTCAGCAGAACGCGAGGCCCTCCGCGACAACACATACACAAAGTCAAGGGACAAACAGCCATGCCCAAGGCGCCGCGACCCTTCGGACCGAAGCGCTGAGTCGGTACTCGCTCTTAGCCACCTCGGCCATACAGTTCGGCGGCTCTTACAGAGGTACGTTCGGAAAACAAGGGAAAGGAAAAGAAAACAGAGGAAGAAGGAGAAAAGAAAGAACAGTTAAAAAGAAAACAGGAAGAAAAATAAGTTAGAAAAAGAAAAAAGTTGAAAATAGCATCATCTGTCATGTAATAAAAATATTGTATAGTTCGCACTAAACTATTACGGTAATATCTGCCGTGTTAAGATATTATCTACTGAATTATGATCATGATATGTAAGTGCAAAGCATTTGTTCCATGTTATTGCGTCGTGCGATATGGAATTGACGTTTTTATTTAAAAAATGGTGAAATAACCAGTAGTTTTATTTGGTTAATGAAAAAAGAGGTGGAGGGGGGGTTATATCACGCGGATTATAATTCGTAATCTCCTCATAAAGAGCGAGATTTGAAAGGGGTATTAATGTAAATGGAGATTTAAAGGTATGTTCAATCCAAGTGTTGTTGACACAAAAAAATATTCACAAACACTCGCAGAAATATTTGGCCATCGGTAGGTTCCAGTAATTTCTATCAGGATCATAATTCAGATAAACAAATTTCAAGGGTTCTGATAAATCAGAGTACTCGAAGCCTACACATGTTTTGCCTTAACACTGTCACCGGTGTGAATTTCAAACGAGTCCTCATTGTTTGCCGTCCGGCTCGGAATGATTTATACGACCAAAATTACGGAGAAAGTTCTGAAATAGTTTTCTTCTTATTCCGTATATTTCAAAAAGAAGAATTCACTCGAGTTAAATAATGAATTCCTTCTTTTCGACAGAATTTTCTTACATTCTCTCATATTTCTATTAAAAGACAAACTGTATGTACTTGAAATAATAGTAAATATTCAATAAAGTATTTTGTTTGTAAAAGAATTTCTTCAGCTGATTACTCAGCTTGTAAATCGTTCTCACCTGATAGAACTTTGTCCAGATAATCCATCTCTTGAACGGCGTCGTATGTGAGTTTCCCCCCGCATTTCTCGTACGTGGCGTCAACTTCCTCACGCAGCCTTTCTTGTATATCGGGATTCACCGCCAGCTCATGCAGGGCGAAACTCATGGTGGTGGCAGAAGTTTCAAAACCAGCCAGGAAGAAAACAAATGCCTGAGCGGCCAACAGGTTGTCAGTGAGTTCTGGAGGAGAGAAAGAAACATTTAATTGTTTTTACCTGGAAGATACATTCTCTCAGAATGACTACCAACATTTGATCTGATAATAAAGTACACACTTATTTTTAAAAATCTAGCAACAAGCCAAGCATAAGAATGTAATTAATATTAATAATTTATAAATATTCTCAATGTTCAATTGTAATTTGCAAAGCAATTTATTGTAAATTGATATTAAGGTGTCTTACCTAAATCGTTGTCATCACGAAGTTTTCCATTTTGAGTACCATGGCCATTGGTGAGTTTGCTGCCGTTCTGCATGGAAAAGCCATTTGTTTGCGGAGTTTCAAAGAAATTGTTGTTGATCAAGGGATCATATTCTTGTTCAATTTTTCCGTTCTTCATCTGAATAAGCAATTGCAAGAAATCGTTTCTCTTGACGTTGTTTTTCTCGCGATATTCCACAGTGTCCTTCACCGCCTGAGTGAAGAAAGCGGTAGTGTCCTCGCTGACCATTCTTACTCGCAAGACCTTAGCCAGCGCTGGAATGAGTAGACCCAAGAACCGGCGGATGTCGTTAATAACAGACGGATCAAAGACTTTCTTGCCCATTTTACGGAATTCGGATTCACTCTCAGACATACTGTTGAGTTGCAAACCGAATGCGCAGGTGCCAATCACATCAGTGGTGAACTTGGCCAGGACCTCCCTCAGCTCAACTCCTTGGCTCGAATTCGCCACGTCGGAGAGGTACATCTGCAGCTGCGAGGAGCACTCCTCCATGAGGTGGAACATCATCTTCATCTTGCCGGAAGTGAAGGTGGGGGTCATCTTGGTGCGGAGTTTGCGCCATTTGGAACCTCCGAGATTGAAAAGATGTGCGGAGAGTGGATCCTTGTCCTCGTCGAAATTGTGACCTCGGTCCTGAAAATACAATAAACTTCGTTAAAAATGCACTTCCTACCAATATTGAAATTTGGTTGAATATTTCAATGAAATATACTACCAAATTGAATGTGAGTATCAAGTGACATGTGCTCGCGCTAGTTTTTACAAGCTTTTGAGAATTGAACTGATGTTTACTCGAATCTTAATGTAACCACATGAAAAACATGATATTCTCGTACATTCCCTTTCTCACCTGAAAGTGTCCGAAATCCTTGACTAGAATGTTCTTCACAAGTTCAGGATCGATCAAGAGCATAGAAGGTGTTCGGGACATAAAAATTCCAGCAAAGCGGTTGCCCTCAAAATGGCGATATAGACCGGTCAAGACGTCCGCCATGGACTTCTTCAACAGAGTTATCTCCCTCACATTTCCAAAGAAGGGTTCGGGCTGCAGGTATGGCACTCCACGCTTTTTCCAGTAGTCGAAGTTTGAATTGAGATAGTAGCACAGGGCGGCCAGCGATATTGCTAGGGCACCCAAGGCGTAGGTAAGCAGAGAAATTACGACGTTCATGGCTTGGAAACTCGTACAAATCAGCTTTATCTGAAATAATAACAATAATAATAATAATAATAATAATAATAATAATAATAATAGTAATAATAATAATAATAGTAATAATAATAATTGTTTTGAAACTGTGTAATATGCTCTAAATTAAACGTGAATTGAAATTTAAAACTGTGTGATATGAGCTCAGAATGAAATCAAACTGAGAAGAATAATCTAGATAAATTCAGCAAATGAATTAAATAATAACCATTTCTTTTGTAAATGTAAACATAATTTCGAAATAATCATTTCTACCCGCATGTGGCAGAAATGCACGTCAAGGAAGAGATCCTCACCTGCAGATGTGTGTGGTGGCTAGGCCTCCAACTGTTGATCTTCTCGGTTCCGTTCCACACCTTATATGCAGCGCCTTATCGATTTCCCTAGCATTGGCACATCTGAAGGAGTGCTTATCACAGCATTCGATCCTACTCCATCGCCTTCTACGCGGAACAAAGGTCGTCGATACATCCTGTCCAAATCTGAGCATCGCAATTACTAATCGCACGTGATCTTGGAACTTGCAATGTTAAAACATATTTCACTGGACAAGGTCCACAGGAAGAGCGCGTTGAAATATTCCCGAACTCTGATTTATCTCTCTGTACCTAGAAATACTTATCGTTATAGGTGGTCGTTTCGAGATACTAAACATTGTTCAACGTTATATGAAAGTACCTTTAATATACATTAAAAATTATGTTTGATGTGTTAGTATATTTCCTACTTTATAACTTATGTAAATGTCATTCTAGTAGATAGAGTAGTGAGCAAATTCTGGATGTATAATATAAAATTGCCATTCATTCATTGAAATCTATGTGTTCATCATTATATTTTATTAAGTGCAAAAGCTTTAATAACAAACTTATTTGCGACGTAATAAACTTCAAATCAATTATGCCAAGCTTAAAGACCACTGACAATTGAGAAACGTGACAGAATCGCATTTCTTGGTAGAATGATGACATTTATGATTAGAACGATGCAACTCATGCGACTCATAAATTTTTAAGGCATAATTTATTTGTTATTTGTTACTTGTACAGGTACTATATAAGAATGGCCAATTTGCCCATACATTTTAGAAGAATATTTTTAAAGAAATAATGCAGAAAATATTTCTAAATTCTAGCTGAAACCGTGCAAAACTTTCGCACATTTTTTTATTATTTATGTATTTATCGTCACATCAAGGTCTTTAGCGACTAAACAGCTAAATACATTTTACAATTACAATGTGAAATTTAGAACAATATTCATTCTCAAAAAAAGGGAAGAGAATATAATACAAACGATACAATACAATAGATACAGTACAATTATTACAATACCTTCAATACAATACATTTCGCACATTTGTGCATGTAAAGGATACTGAAATACTATAATTTTTCAACCTGTATTGAATTCTTAAATGATAAAGTTTGAAATAACCTATTTTGAGCAGGGTCAGCTTTAACACAATAACTGTTTTTGTATTATTTTTGCAGTTTATTTTGAATCAATATCAGCGACGCACCAACAGGGGGTTCATTTGGATTGTCTCTCTCTCTTACATGGGTGGGAGCCGCACCCCGAACATTCCCACGACCTTAGTGCGCACAGATTCTTGAACATCAAAACCTTTCGACATCACATTCGATAGTGAACAATAATCTCAACATTAACTAACTGTGCAGAAAGTGTTGTAAAACGTAATAATTACACCACATACCAATTTAGAGAATGATTCAATTTAATTTAATATTTTTATTGATGAAATAGAGTATTCCAAAAAACACGTATTTTCCCATAACTTCTCAGTTATTCCGTTCTCTAATAGTAAAATTCAAATAAGTCTTCGAGAATATATAAACGCTCAAACGCCATTTTCTTCGACAGAGGCTCCAAATGTTTTCTTTAAATCTTTTGAACTGATAGTGCTAAAAGGGCTCAACGACGTGACATAAAAGTCACATTGGTGTATTCTTTTGTTTTTCAAAAATTTAACACATACTTTTTTTTAAATATCTCTGACGCTGTTAATATGTACTACATTTCCAGCGAATTTTATATTCATTACTGCATTTGTGAGTACATGTTCTGCAAATTATGCCTAATAAAGTTTCTCGAAAACTGAAAAGTTTTCTGTGAAAATGAGCTAAAAAATTCCGCATTTTCAGGAACGCTCAACCGCCATTTTGTGAAAACGGCTCCACTGTTTTCTTTATATTTTTGTTCAGAAATTGCTAAATGAACTAAACAACATGACATCAATGCCACTTTGATGTATTCTTTTGTTGTTTCAAAAGTAAATGTAATTTTTTAAGTATCTCTCATGCCGTTAAAACGCACATTTTCTGCAACATATGTACTACATTATTTAATTTGTAAGTACAATTGCTTCAAATGATTTTCAATGAAGTTTCTCCAAAACTCAAAAGTTTGTTGTGTAAAACAGCTTCCAATGTTGAATTCACAGAAATGTTTAAACGACTTGTTCTCAAAAACTGCTCCAATTTTCTTTTAACAAAAGTTCCGTATATGATGAGGTTTTACTATACTATTATATTTTTAAAGTTATATTTTAGTGCTTCATTTATGGGGCCTAAAAATTTAAAAAAATGTGAAAAAACGATGGGCGGCGATTGATGGCAGCTGGTATGGGTGAGGCAAAATCGAAACGCTAGCCCACCAAAGAAATTAGTTTCAGAAAGTCTGTCTATAGTCTCCACTCTGTACCACTAGTTTCAAAAATTTGTTTGCGTTTTAGAAGATTTTTTAAGACAAAAATCTCCAGCTTAACATTTGTAGTTTTGGAATATTAACTTTTTGCGATTTTCGAGACAGAGTTCGCCGAATATGGGACTACGTTGACGTTTTTTACCGTTCTTTGGTACATACGAGGAGAAAATTTAAAGAAAAAATTTGGAGCCGGCGTTGAGAAAATAATTACCCGACTATGAAGGGCCGACCATAAATTACGTAACGAATATATGGAGTCCTTTGAATACCCCCTCCCGCCCTGTAACGCGCCCTTGAGTCTTGTAAATAATTACGTAATGCTTGCGACAACATCCCCTCTTGTAAATGCAAGAAGTGAAAATAAATTATAGCACAGTAAAAACGATTTGTATTCACTTTATTTGGGTTGTATATTAAAATTTATCATAATTAAAGTCGGGATTAGTTGGTGATGGTGACTGTGTCAAACAATAAGATCGGGGGCAATTTTTGATGGGAGGAAAGACGCTTCGCCGCATGCCGCGCACACGCGCCGTCGTGGAAAGCGCATGAACGAGTGCACTGCGCCAATTGAAATGGATTCTAGAACACACTACGTGTAATTTTTGAATACTTTCTTCGTGATCTAACAGATTCAGAAAAAAAGATGAAACAATATTTTCATTTATAGTGATAATTTACATCTAATATCTTTAATTTATTTATGTTCTTAAATTAAATTAGTTAGTGCATATTTTAATGGTTTAGTATAAGACTTAAAAAATTATTTCAGCAAATGTTGAAAAATGAAAAATAAATATTCATATTACGTAACAATAAACTGAATCCTTACCCCTAAATAATGCCTCAAAATCCCTCTTTAGCTTTACATAATTTATGGAGGACCACTACGACTTTTTGTGTTGAAAATTAGCAGTTTTTCTGTGCACGATTACAATACTTTCTCTTCTTATGATGTTAGAGCGATATAATGTTTACTGCGGAGTGTCTTTCGCAAGACCTTACATCACAGAAGCATGCCCCTTTTTAAAGAAAATCGAAGATGTTAAATCTGCGTGTGAACAATGCTACTAATTAGAATGCACCGTGTATGAATTGTTTGTCACTTCGATTCAATCTTTTGGGCGAAATGTGAAATGTAAATGAGCTTTATTCCCTCTGGGGAATAAAGCCCCCCTCGCCATGACGCTCGTGACCTAACCTTAATAAATCCCGAACAAATAAAGCTCTTCTTTACACCCCTTGTTGTAAAAATAAGTATTATTGGGAGGTGGTATTTGGTGATTTTACGCTCGATTATTGACAACCAGATATCATTTATCAGTGCATCAGATACTCATAAAATAATGATTTGAAATTCAAAATAACTGTAATATTTTTATTCGTGAAAATATTACATTGAGTTACATTACCGCAATGTAATTGAATCTTTCATGTTTGATGTGTGAGAATACAATCGCAAATGAGCGGTGATGATGAATGTGTGTGTAATGTGTTCCATACGAAACAGAATTAATTAATCAACTAGTGGTGTTAAAACAGCACGTACTTTTCTCCGCATATTCACGCATAATTACGCGAAAAAGGCTGAAATTTTCGAAGAATTGTATAGGACCTTATTTCAAAATCAATCTTTAAGGAACAGATTTCATTAGGGAAAATTTCTCTATCTTTAATATTTTAGTTGTAGAAAGAATCCGAAAAAAATTGAACTTCTGCAATTTTTGAAAAATCAGGATTTTCAACGAACGTGAGACCTACAACATTCTATTAAACGTCGTTCACACTATCCCAGGGGTTTCATATAAAGTACCTCCAAAATTAAAATATCGGTTTCAAATTCAAGAGGCCGACATCAGTCAAATCGATTGGGGAATATCAATTTTGGAGAAAATCGGCTGAACGGTTTATCCGCTGGCGTTGTTCACAGATGGGTGGACGGACGGACAGACGTTTTGCTGTCATTTGATTTTTCGGTAACAAGGGTTCACAAAACATGGATTCTGGCTTCACTACGTATTAGAGAATTTATTTCTTAATTTAGCAACTGAATTAATGTATCCACATTTTCGCTACCAGGGCCCTGTAATACGAGTTTTTCGACCGATAATTCGCACAGCGTTACATAACTTTCTCTCTACTCTGTGGGAAGAAAGTAAAAATGGTTGAAGAAAACGGGACAGCCTTCAAATGCGAAAAAAAATATTTTCTTTAAATCATGAAATGTATGTGGATCGTTGTCATTGGTTTACTCAAAAGTTATAAAGAAATATTGCCGATGACGCAAGAACTTTGCGTTGTCTATAAAATTCTCAAATCGTCTTCACTTGACGTATCTATTACAAAGTACAAACTCCAGATCGCAATGAAATGTGAACTCTTATTAAATTAGGCAACCATTGGAAACACAGCGGAAGCCCTTTATTGAAAGAAGATGGACTTTTATAAATGTGTGCATTCATTTTAGTTGATGTGTCCCAAAAAGTTGTGAAAAGTAACATTATTTCCCTTGTCCGGGAATATGACTATCTCTTTAACATGATATTCATCCTCGATTGCTAAAGGTTACTATGTAGTAATATAGTTGAACGAATTTATTTTTTGTTTCCATTACTTTTTTATTTTTCTATCAGCTAATATAAGCAAGAAGTTGTTTCTCACATTTGGACATCGTTCCTATAATTCCATACAGGAAATTGCTTACTGTGTTTTATCTTTAGATCTCTTGAAGTAGTTTCCTATCATCTGGAAAAGAGATTTCCCAATGAGATTGTTTCGAGGAATGATGCAGATCTATTGATAAAAACTTATTGTGTTTTTAAGTTATTACATCTTGCCAAACAAAATGTTTTCAGAGAAAGATGCAGATCTGTTGATAAAGCATTATTGTGTTTTAATGCTATTGCATCGCAGCAAACATATTTGTTTATTTAATTTTGTCTTACTACTTATGATCAAGAAATTGAGGAACAGCATAAGCTGCCAGCCTGTTTACAGGACTTGCCAGAATGCAGTGCTTTTCGAGAACACTAGAGTCGAGAGAGTTGTCTTCTAAAGAGGTCTACCTTTAATTTTAAAATCAAAACTTTATTTCATATCCATTTATAATCACATTTTTTACAAAAGAAGTAAAATATAAATTATGAGTTTCCTCACGCTCGAGCCAATTGTATCCCTATAAACATTTTACATCCCCTGGCAGGTAATCACTTTCAAATTTGCCAGTAATCCTCAGAATATTGCATTTATTATTACTATTACTAAATTTAATTATCATTAATCATCATAATGATTATAGGTTCTTACCTGCGTGTGCTCATCGAAAAAATGAACAATGGTCGCTACACATCAGTGACGTAGTTCGTTAATATTTGCCCTTTCACAAAAAACTCAGCCATCTAAAGCTAGCAGCGCCCAAAATACAATATCAACTAAACTACATCCTAAACAAAGGCTAATTTCAGGCTATTAACTTTTTCCAGAATATTGGGCTCTTTTGGATTTCCCAACCTTTATTATCTTATTTATGTAATTAATTATTATCTTATTTATGTAATTAACTGCCACTGGGTTACACCCAATTGCAGTTTAAATAAATTTATCTAACCTCGTGGGCGCTGCTGGCTTTAGTCTTGCCTCGAAAATACAATTGCCTATAATTGCAAGACAACAAAAATGCATCCAAAATTTAAGGCTAATTTGAGGCTCTAGAAAAAACAGTTCCACTCCATATTTTTGAAACATCAGGGCTTGACAAAGAGAAATAGTTAACAAACGTTCTTATGGGTGAAAAAAATCGAAAACCCGAAAAACAGAATAAATATGAAATCGTACCCAAACTCGAACGGCTAATTTTAGGAATCTCTAAATGTTTTCTATGACACTCAATATGTCAAAGTACGAAATATTTACAATTGCAATCTAATTAAGAAATGACATAAATTACAAAACTTAATTTCTGTAAGTTCCGGTCCTGAAAGTCCCGATATTAGCAATGCGACAAAAAATGTTTAGAATCATACCGAACTAGAAGTACTGGGTGAAATAATGAACACTGTGTCATTGGCTCCTAAGTTTGCATTCCCTATTACTGAGGTAGATAGACCCAAGGTTATCTTTCAACTCATAAAGAGTTTTAAGAGCTCTGTACATAACATACCTGAAAATTTAAGGATTGTTTAAGGAACACCTTTGCTAAGTATCTGAGTAAATTTGTAAATTCTCCATTAAAACATAATAAAACATATGTCTTAGTACTCAACAATTAAAGAGTTACAAAAATATTTTAGGACAAAATTCTTTTGCATTCGTTAATTGTGATAAGTGAGATGCAATAGCAAGATCATAAACCCAAAGTAAAACATTTTATTCATAATAAAAATTATGTAAAGCTACAAAAAGATATTTCCATCAAAACCCTGAAATACATTCAATAAATATTGAAAAAATTGAAAAATTCCAATTTTATTTCAAATTTTCTAACCCATATTTTCGTATATAATACGTTTGTACGAAACCGAAGATCTATCATTAATAACTTGAAAGATAAAATTCACAAATTCAACGAACAAAATGTACTTTACAAGATAAAATGTTTAGATTGTAAAAAGGATCATGGAGCTAGAAATTCATAGCTCCATGCGCAGGAAAAACAAAATGTAGATTGAAAGATAGGATTTGTGAACATAGAAAAAACATAAAGGGAATCACTGAAAAAGAAACTTTTATAACACATCGCAGAATCCACAGTAATCATAAAATAAAATTTGATAAGCCCAATATTCTGACTGTACAACATTCTAAATATTCAAAATTAATTTTAGGAATGCTTCACATAAAAACTAATCGACATTAAATACTGTAAAAAATCAAATGCCTTCATCAATACATATATTGTTTTACAACATCTGGATAATATAAATTAGCTTGACCAATTGGCACCACAGGTTCATCCCCCCATTTTTTTCTACTGCGAAAAATGTTTCCCCATTAGTTCGTCAGTACTCTTTCTACAAAATTTAGCTAACTACTGTATTATGACGAACAATATAATGTGAAAATTTTCATTGTGGAAATGTAGTGTGAGATGGAGTCTTCATATTATTGGCAAGTTTGTGCCCCCGTTATAAGATGTCATTCAACGTTATTTATTTTATCACAAAATGTGTGTATTATTTTTGTAATTTTAAACAATCCAATATTGCATTATCCGTTTTATTTTAAATGTATGTTTATGAATTACAGATTATAGCTGATGATGGGGCCACAATGTACCCAATATATAATGTCCCCAATATATAAATTTGTGTTGTAGATGGTGGTGAAAACATTTTAATTTAACAAAGATATGTTAACATTGCTTCTCTTGGAAAACACTGTTATTATCATCCAATTAATATCCCATTAAGGGCAAGGTCCTCCCGCCCTTTTTGCAGGGAGTACTGAATGAAGTGATAAGGTAACGATGACAGGTAATCGCGGGCTTTCGAACCGTCCCAGCATTCACCTTACGACCGAGGGAAACCTCCAAAAACCCGGTAGGATGGCCGGCCCGGGGATCGAACCCGGACCTCCCGAGTATAAAGTCAAAGGCGCTACGCACTGGGCCACTTTGCTCAGTCCCGGAATGTATGATTCTCTTAAAACATGTACGATAAGTATCCTACGATAAGTATTCGTACGTCTGGGAACACCAAAGGCGGTGGAATAGATTGATTTTTTCGTGTTTCCGGGCGCGTCAACTGCTTTGGTCATTAGTCCCGTTAGTGTAGTGCATGTTTTTTCCTCGGGAGACGGCGGTGATCTTCCCCCGCTGGATGGCGAGATCCGGCGCCGACCTACCGTGGGCTAGTGGGGGTTCCCCCTAACCAGGACTTTCCCACCAGCGAGGCACCGCCCCAGACGGGACAAGCTCTAAGCTCCCGACCGGTCTCCCGGAATATGTGGTGGTGTAGTGCATGTTAGTGTAAGTGTGTGTGTAAAGGGAGAGGATAGGGCAAGGAAGAGGAAGGAAAGATCGCGCGCGGTCCGTGGCCCGTTTGTTAGGGTACTACTCCGGCATTCGCCTGGTGTTGATCGGAGAAACCACGGAAAACTACCGATCAGAGCAGCCGGCCGCTAGGCTTCTCCTCCAGACACCGGCTGAATTCGACCTAGTCGAAAATCCTGGAACCTAGGACCTCCCGGTCAGAGGCACTGCATTGACATCAGTTGATGCACTGAGCTACCGCTACCGGTCGGTGGAATAGAATTAAATTAGGTTCAATGAGAGCGCTGTTGCGCGCTGGTGGTCGACAATATCGAATAAATTGAAGGCCGCCGTTGTAATGGAGACATTCGTACTTCATAGACGTCGTTTCGGCTATGGTGGAAGTAAGTTTGAAGTTAAGAATTACGATATATTCTTTTCGGTGTGTTTATTATTTAACTGTACGAAAATATACATGATATAAAATGGTCGAGAGTTGTCCGACATATATTGAGTGCTTGAACAAATTCATGGTTCCAAGTTCAAACTCTGTGTACAAGGTCGTACAATGTGACTGTTTACTACAAAATATTACGAGAGGAACACCTGTATTGTTCCTTAATCAGTAATTAATTGTAAATGTTGAAGACGTTTCGAGTGAAAACGTGCATACCTCTACCGTTAAATAGCATAGAAAACGTGAATCTAAACATTATCCATATACAGGTTAGATTTGTTGTACTTAATTTTTTTCACTCACCCAAAAATAAAAACAATGATGAAAATGAGCAAATCGCAGACTCATATTTGAAACCCGCGCGCAAATCATCCATTACAATGGCGGCCACGGCTTCTTTCAATTTATCCTGTCTTTAACAGTCCGTCCACGGAATAGTAAGAGCTCAAGGAAAACTTCGGATAACTTCTCAAACATTCTAATGAAACTAGTGCTACAACATCACATACCTTCTCGCATTATTTCTAAATTTGCCATTTCAAAAATTCAGAAAGTTCAACAAAAATAAGACTTGCGCTATTTTTAAGTGTTAATTGGTTTAGCTGTAGACAAAAGTTTAAGAAAACTACTTGTGCCGTCTTTGAGAAATTAACAGTTTAAACAATTTTAAAAGTTGCCTATATTTCACACAAAATTACGCGACAACTTCTTGGATTATTAAAAAATTTAACATTAATTTATTTTAAGATGTCTTTAAAAAACATATTCCATTGAGAAATTTTTCAATCTTCAATATTGTAGTTGTAGAAAGACGCCGAAAAATTGAACTTATGTAATTTTCCGATTAACAGGGATTTCATCAAAAATGAGCCATTCTTTTAAGCGTATCCGAGGACTATCCGAGGGCCAAGTTAAATCCAAAAAAATGGAAATATTTTTGAGAAAATTCTGGAAAGTTAATGTAATCATATAGATTATCCTCCAAATTAAAATATCCATTTCAAATTCGAAGGGTCTCAAATTCCTTTAAATCGATCGGGAATATCAAATTTGGAGAAAATCGGCGGGACGGTTTAGGCGGTATCACAAACAGACGTTTTGCCGTCATTTAATTTTTCGGTATCAAGGACTCACAAATCATGGGTACTGACTACACAACGTGTTAGAGGAAGTAATTTACTAAATATATGAACAATATTTATTCTCTTTTTCGTTACGAGGGCCCGGCAATACGAGTTTCTCTAAAATTCCTTTGCAAGATTACAATACTTTCTCTTTTTCGAAGGGCGTGAAAGTAAAAATCGATTGACAGCAAAACGTCTGTCGGTCTGTGATCAACACTATGGCCTGAACCGTTCAGCCTATTCGCTCCAAAATTGATGTTCCCTAAACGATTTAAAGGAACTCGGGGCCTCCTGAATATGAGAGGGTTATTTCGAATTTTTGGAGGTACTTTATATCAAACCTCATTTACATTTTCAAAATTTTATCAAAAATGGCTCCAAATTTGTTATTATACTTCATCTCCGGATAGTGTAAAAGACCTTATGATGACAGACAGACAGACGAACGAACAGACGTTTGGCCGTCAATCGATTTTTTGGTATTAAGAACCCACAAAACATTGTTTCTGACTACTCAACGTGTTGGAGGAAGCAATTTACTAGGAACAAGATTTATCCACTTTTTCGTTACCAGGACCCGGCAATAAGACATTTTGTGTCGAAAATTCACCGTTTTCCGGAGCACGATTACAATATTTTCTCTTCTTACGTACGTGAGAGCGAGAAAGAAAAAAAATGAGGTAGTTATGGAACTTAAGAACTTTTTGGGAGTTTCTGATACGGAGAGAAATAAGTGATTACACCGAAGATTAAATTTTACAAAATTTTCCGTGAATATTCTTAACGTGATAGACTTTGAAATGACGTTGGTTTTCTTCTGTCATTCCATTCTGAGGAGATAACTACATTTGTTACGTAGTTATACTTTGGTTTTCCCAAGTTTATAGAAGTTAAAAAGAACATTATTCGCATTCCTTGATTCCTCTATCTTTAAACAGATTTGCTTTATCACTTGTTCTAACATTACACAAAAAAACATTCATCCCTTTAGGGGAAGTCGAATGTACTACAACTTCGTCTGTATTAGTTTTTTGTTCAAATATACTGTGACGTTGTCGCGATGTGATTGAAACACAGACACGGAGTTTTTATGTACAGGTTTATTTACAATTTCTATACAATATGTACACTCCTCTGGAAGTACTGCTGCACTCCACCGCACTACCTTTCCTGAGGCAGGCCGCCCCAGCCTTTTTTTTATTGTCTTCCTGTTCAACATGCATACATGTTTTTCAGGGTTGTGAGTAGAAACATGCATAACGTTTGATTTATTTCCTAACTGTGGGTGCCCTGAATGAGTGCGTTCAATATTTTTGGTTTATGTTGAAAATTTTTAATTATTTTTGAAAGAAAATTGAAATTACAGAGAATGATCGTTGATATGATTATTCGATGGAGGATATATCATGAGGCCAATTTCCTGGTGATTTATGGTGGTCGGAATCTGTCTTTAGGGAAGCGTGAATTTATACGTAAGTTCGGTTTTGTTGTGCGTCCAAGGTTGAACATGGAGGCGCAGCCTGACACGGAGTACCCGGTGAGCTAACCCGAAAGGCCCATTCACAATGCAATCACAAACATAAGCATAACACATAGACATAGACATTAACACAAGCGAAGAGTTGGCGTATTCACAATGTCGAACATAAACACAGGCAAAATAAGAGTTTCTATTGGCTATGAGACGCAGCACACGAATCGACACGAATAGTTCGCCTATCGACTTCGATACTCGATTTCGAGTTAACGAACTGTGATTGGCTCATTCCTCATGTCTGACATAAGCATAAGCACAGAAGCTTGAAGCTTGCAAGCTCTTAAGTTAACGTCTTAAGTGTTATGCTTATGCGAACGCATTGTGAATGAGTCCACTTGTAGACGTAGTCCTAACTTTTATGTTAACGCCATGCTTATGCTTATGTTTGCATTGTGAATGGGCCTTTAGCGTCGCTTCTGGCCTCCGTCCCGCAGCCAAACGCCACGACTCGCTTGCCTGCGATAAGCCCCTCCTCACTGAGATTCGTCTCAAACTCGAATGCAACAGTTTCCTCTACCAGCGAGGACTCACGTGACAGACCTCCCACGCTGAGGACCCGTGGAGCGCGTCTCCTCATTACCAAGTTTTGGGGCCGGTCGCAAAAATGGAGCCCAACGCCAGCTGCTGACGATCTGTCCTCACACATCATTTTGCTCAAGCTGACCCCTGGGATGTCCAGACACGCCCTCGGCCACCTGTACCCACCCAAGGTGACAGCTCCGGTTGCTCCGCCAGCCCGGAGCAGCCCCTCCCCTCGCCGGCCGCACGCCTTGTGCGCTCCGATGAGGATATTGCTACGACGTTACAATATTTAATTTTCCGCAGCGTTATACGAGAGAGTTTTATTTGCTGTTCTTGAGAAGTGTGCATTCTTGAGAAGGATGCTTTTAGTGTGCTCTGTTCAGTAAAATTTTGGCTGCTGCAGGATATAGTACTATACTATGTCATTGCAGTATTCATGAAGTTTTTTGTTAAAATACTTCATTTATGGTTGACTAGTTAATTACTGTTTGTTTGTGAACCTTAAACAAAACATATAATGGCACACTTAATGCCCTTGCAGATCTTTCGGATTCTTGGTTCTCGCACAGGACGAAAGAGACTGGGAAATATGAATTTAAAAAATCGACCTAAATATTATTTTGTTGAATATATGTGACAATTACAATTTTGGCACGTTATCATGAATTTACAACTCCTGTCAGTCACTCTTATTTCACTTTTACATTTTATTTTATAGAGACAGGTGCTTCATGAGTTTTAATAGTACGGTTAGTAAGATGTGGAGACCGCTAACATCCTGGAAATGTTATTTTTTTATGAAAAGAAAACTTCCAAATTGCTTTCGGCAATAGACGGGAATAACCTAAAAGTAATGTTTTATTATCGCATTTCATACTGTTATTTTCCATTCAAAGCTAAATACACCATATTAATTTTCATATATTTCTCGAGATTTTAATGGAAACAGATTGTTCGTAGCTTTGTTAGTTTTATCGAGAATTTACGCTCAAATTTTCACAATATTCTTTCAGTTTGTGCAGACAAACTTGTTAGAGATAGTGTTGGTTGAACTAAAAATAAGGAATAATTAGATACGCATACTTTGGTTTACCTGACGTCATATTGACAACTGACGATTGACCAAGGTGACCTTTCGACACTAGATTTTAGTGAGTTCTTTTGAGTTTTGACGCAACAAGAATTAAAAATATTTGCACTACACTTCTCATTTGATTCAGGAACGAACAAATAAACCACAAATCTTTTTATCAATACGTCATATTGACAACTGACGATTCCAAGGTGACCTTTCAACTAGATTTTAGTGAGTCTTTTGAGTTTTGACGCAACAAGAATTAAAAATATTTCTATTCTCATTTGATTCAGGAACGAACAAATAAACCACAAATCTTTTTATCTACTACTAGTAAATCTGGCAATGCTTCGCTATTGCAATGGGCACTGGTCACGTGATTGTTAATCATGTTTAACGCTATGCTCTGCAAACATGTTTATAGATGAAAGACTTTCTCGTGAGTATGGTTTTGTTCTATGTCCTGGTTTGGACAAGGTTGTCAATTATAATATTATCAAGAGGTTATCCATCAAGTTTGGGCATGCATTCACTGTGACTCTGTCTCGGAGAAATTTAATTTACTAGTCCGAGTTAACGTTCAAATAAAAATCCCGGCCGATATTTCACGATTGCAGGAGCAGAGTATGCAGCGAAGACGCGCTTTATACCTGGGGGTGCGACGGGTTGCGTAGAGCTTCTGTTCACGGGCGCTTGAGTCAGCTTAAACGCCTAAAATCATCATCAACGCGCGTCTACGTGCGACAGATATACGCACATTATCATTGTATTATGCTTATATTCTTTGCGCAAGGGCAAGCAATAAGTTGACAAAGTTTTATCGCAACCGGATGAACGGTACGGCAGCGCATAAAATACGAAACTCAAGACGACATTTTCTAAAGGTATCAGGAGAGTATAAAACAACTTTATAGTTTAATCGAGCAAGTCACAAAAATTATTTAAAGTTACATTTTGTGCATTTGTTTTGTATTTGTTATTGCTTCCATGTTTCCAGTTCTGTGTAATCTCTGGGGCAGAATATTGTAGGATATTTTTTTTCCAAAAGAATGGCAAAAATTTTGAAAACGTTTTAGAATATAATATTAAAACTAAAATAGAAAATTGTTAAATGAATTATTTTATTAAATTATCTTCGTAAAGCTGATCAGTAAGGGACCTTTCAACATTTTAATTAATTTTAAGTACAAAAAAGTTTAGTTTATATTTTCGAGTTTTTAAAAATATTTTTTAAAGAAGCATGTTAGTATCGAAGCATTTCCTTTACATGGATGACACACAATACATCTTAAACTTTCGAAAGAAAAAATTAAATTTTAAAAGCGTCCAGATGAAAACGCAATGAAATCGATGGGAATTTTTCACATCTTAGTTCACAAAAGGTTTACGACAATAAAAGTAAGTATGTCGGCCCGGTGGCCAAGATCGCTAAGGCAGTAGTGTCGTAGTGATCTCGGACCGAAGGGTCGCGGGTTCGAGGCCGGCTGTTCGGATCGGTAGTTTTCCGTGGTTTCTCCGATCACCACCAGGCGAATGCCGGAGCAGTACTCTAACAAACGGACCACGGACCACGCGCGTTCTTTCTTTCCTCTTCCTCCTCCTATCCTCACCTCTTACACACACACTTACAGTAACATGCAATACACTACCACACATGCCGGGAGACCGGTCGGAAATTAGAACTTGTCCCGGCTGGGGCGGTGCCCCGCTGGTGGGAGACACCTGGTTGGGGTCGTCCTGTTAGTCGACGGTAGGTCGGCGCCTGATCTCGCCAGCCAGTGGGGATAGATCTCCGTCACCTCCCGATGAAAACACATACACTACACTTACGGGACTAATAACCTCGTTACTTGACGCGCCCGGAATCGATAATCAATCTAATCTAAAACTTATGAGACTCCGATATACTGAACTCATTTCTGTCACGTCTCGATTTCTCACGTCCTTTGTGCTTCGAAATGTGTCATAAGAAATCACAAAAAAATATTAATTTTAGACCACCACTGTTTCAATATTATATCTAAAATTCAAACCAACTACATGCAAATGCAAAAAGTCCAAGGTTCTTGTTCCTTATTAACGGTAGAAAAATAATTAATTTTAATTACGGAACAAAATATTTAAAATTCCTTTGACAATATAAGTCGAACTCACGGGAACAAACTATCCTCATTCATTGGAAAACCAAGCTGCCTCGCGCCTAAAGAGCGAACTGACATCTCCCGGTAGTCTTTGAGTACGAATCCTGTTCGAAAATATCGTCATAGTTGAATAGTTATAAACCATTTTCCCCTCTGTGGAATACTTTACCACTCTGACACTTTACCGTTGGTGGATCTCACATTAATCTTCATTTAGTAAGATAACATTCAATAAGAAATTTGAATGAGTGATGACGCCATTATTCTTGTCATAAACGGCAAATACGTCGTAATCTATTTCGTCGTTCATAATGCTGGAATAAAAAAAAAAATACAAAACTACATTGTGTAAATCCGTCTACATCCCCCATGAAGAGTAAAAACATTAAATTAAGAAGAGGGCCTCCTATTGAATGCTTAATGAACAGCGGGTGACCGCTGAATGAATCTCGAGTACGGCTAGTGGGTTGTTCGCTACTTGCCGAGCGCCAAATATGTGGCGCTCGTCCTACCAGCATATGTTGAGTATTTCAAAGAAAGCGAACATTCGCCCAGCAACTCGGCTATTTCGAATTGGGTGAGCAATCTCGCGCTACTTGCCGAATGTCGAATGTGTGGCACCACCTTAATGAAATCGCCAAACTGATATCAAAGTCGAAGTCGCAAGGCAAAGTACAAAAACTTAAAATCTACAACGCGACAGATTCGGAACTTGACTTTCTTGGTATGAGTCAGAAGGCAGATCCTATTGTCTCCTTCGAGTATTCTTTTTCCTAAATGTAGATCGAGTGTGAACTGCGTAAGTGTTCATGGAAAAAGTTGTTCTCAAGTGTTATCGAAGACAATATTTTAAAAGCTTTTGCCGCTAACAGGTGTGTCCCGTTGTTATGAAGTAATATCTTGAGAATCACCTTTTATGTTTTTTCATTCATATTCTGTTTCAGTACAAGAACTGGATTTTCTAAAATGTAAATCAATTTAAGGTTCGTTATTACTAATTATTTTCAATCCAGTTACCACAAAAATGTTTGAAAAATTGCCATATTGTGACCATATTTAAGGGGATACGGATCAATTCAGCAGTCAAAAAATAGTTCTTTTTTTCTTCTTAAGTCTCCACACTTTTCTCTTTCAAATTTCCTTTGAATTATGTCGATTTCGCTCTTACAAGTATTTTATTTTATTATTTATATGTGAAACCCTCCTCTCGATGGGCTTAGGTACAGGCTCCAACGCTTTTAAATACTGTTAACTAATGCAGCACATAAATTCTGAAAGATCTAGACGTGCAGAAAGGAAATTAAAAACTTTGTGTTGTCAAGCTAACCAACATAAAAATGTGTCGAAAGGCTCTTGTTATTGGAAAATGATATTTTTGATGAGGCAAGTGACATGTTCTGAGAGTTGCATCTTTAAAGCCCATTTCCCGGAAGTTGATATTTTTAATATCAAATAACCTGTTTTCAGCTTACATTTGTAAACGGAAATTGAAAGTTTCAGTAGTTGTTAATAAAGGTCTTCTGCATTTATTGAAATATTTTTTGTGATTACTTTAGTTTCGCTCTGCAGAACTTTATTTACTAGAAAAAGTAAAAATAATCACATTATGAGAAAATATTTGTCCACAAAAACATTGAATATTTTCCAAAATAATTTTTTTATGGTTTTAACGTGTGATGTATCTATTGCCATAAAACGTTTTCATAAGTCTAACTTCAGTAGATTCTGAGAATTTTACTCAAATATTCAACATTACGAGGATAAGGTATTCCGTATTCCCTTGAAGATCGATCTTTTATGAAGAAATTGCATTCAGAAAAAAATATTTATCTGCAGTATTGTACTTGTAGGAAGACTTCGAAAAAATGTCCATTTCCGAAAATATTTCCAAATCACAATTTTAGAAAACTCAGTGAGAACAACGAAAATGAGACCGACATAATTCTTGTTAAGCGTCCCTTGTTTTATCTATGAAACTAAAGAAAAAAACGGAGAAGTTTTTGAGAAAACGTTCTTTTTTTAATTAGCATTAATTTCAACTAGAAATTAAGTGAAAACTACTCGATTTTTCCAAAAAGTTTACATGGCCTTTTTTAAAGAGCTGAGTTTTTAGAACTGGTTTTAAGAAAAAATCTCAATCTTCAATTTTGTACTTTTGATGTGTTAACTTTTTACAATTTTTTGAAAATGCGATGAATTCGCCGAAAATGATACTAGTACTATATTTTGTTACCGTCCTTTGATACATACGAGGAGAAAATTTAAGGAAAAGAACTGAAGCCGTTTTTGAGAAAATATTGTTTTAAAAATTAAAATTGCCTACGTTTCTCGCCAAATTATGCAAAAACTACTCATATTTTCGAAAAATTGAACATGACTTTATTACAAGGTTTGACTTTAAAGACCAGATTTTATTAAGAAAAAAATCTTCAATACTGTAGTTGAAGACGACAGAAATCCAAACTTTCCGAAAATTCAGAGATAACCGTAAAAATGGGACTTATGCAATCTTTATAAAAGTATTTCACTCTCTTACGAGACATTTAAAGGAAAAACTGGAGCCATTTTTGAGAAAAGTTTGGAAATGTTGAGGTTTCAGGTAAACTATCCTCAAAAATCAAAATATCCATTTCAAAACCGCAAAACATAAAGATCGTTCTGATCGATTGGAAAAGATCAATCTTTGAGAAAATCGGCTGAACAGTTTAGGTGTTAGCGTTGACCAGAGATGGACAGACAGACGCTTTGCCGTCAATCGATTTTTCAGTATCAAGGACCCACAATACATGAATTCTGACTAGACCACGTGTTAAATTAATATATTATATGTAGGAACATGTTTTATCCACTTTTTCGTTACCAGAGCCTGTCAATGACAGTTTTTGTGTCAAAAATTCCCGTTGTCCTGCGCATGATTACAATACTTTCTCTTAGGTATAGGAAGTAAGGGCGAGAAAGTAAACTAGTGGTGCTACAACAGCACATACGTTCTCACATTATTTGTAATTCCTCGCATTATTTCCAGCACATCATACAGAGAAGCAAAGATAATTTCGCAAATAAATTGAATATCCAGAACAAAAAGTTACGAATGCATTCGAAACTACAATATCAGTACCTTATGCAACCTTATATTCTCCCCGGCTTTACCAAAGTTGAATATACCATTTTCTTGAACGTAGAGAACATTGTAATACTAACGTTAAGTAAGTGAAGCCGCCTACGCGAAAAGATAAAGAAAACGCTAAATTTATTCATTTGTTATCTTTTATAAACTATTTTTATATTATCAGGTTCAGCTTTTGACATCAAAATAGCCAAATTTTTAATTACAATCGTAGATGTCAAGATGTAAGTTTGTTTTAAACTAAAGTAATACTATTCAAAATAGATTACGCAACTTTTATGTTTATTAATAATAAAGTATAATTCATTATTTTAAATCAAAATGAATTTTAGCTAAAATAGCTTCAAACTAATATGATTGCTACTTGTCACAACGTATCCCCAATGTAAAAATGAAGCTTTTTTTGCGAAAGTTCACAATAAAAAAAAATACTTTGAGTTAGATTTAAAAGTGGAAATTTTTAATGAAGTTTGGTATCAGAGCAATCTACTATGTGTGCAATTTTCAGATTTTTATCTGGTCACACAACAGAGATATTATAGTTGAAAATGTGGAAAAAATCTAAAATTCCAGTGTAATTTTCAAGGTGTACGTTACTTACCAATGATATTTTACAAAAAGTAATTACACTGTTATGTGTAAAAGGACAGAAAAACTTAAGGCTGAAATTCTATTCCCTCTTTGGGAAATTACTCTCTGAAAATCGAACTTGGTTCATTTGCGTCCCATAGATTGTTGCAAATATTTCTCAACATAGAACATAAAAACATAGAAGATAGGTATGTAATAATTCAATTTGTGGGCCAGCGTATACTGAATCCAATGGCTTTTATTCTAGAATGCTAGAACAACCCAGAGCTGAATAATTTTGAAAAGAATAAACGTCTACAAAAGCGAAAAATGGCGCACGGCGTAAAACAAAAATGGCCGCAATTTGTAAAGTAGATACAATAAAAATAAATCAAAGATGCTTTTGAACAGTCAAAACATAGGGAAATGTATGTACAAAATATGTTGTTTTTTTTTTTCGAGATAGTCGCGAGCGACCAGTGCTGGACCACTTAAAATGGATTGACCCTGTATTTAAAAAAATGTTAAATTTTTTACAATTTTAAAAAATACAGAAAAAATATTTTTATGTCATCTTAGTGCCATTAGAAATGTTTGAAGCATCCGTAGAAAAGTTTGAAGAGAAAATTTGATGCCGTTGTTGAGAAAATGGCTTTTGAGCGTGCTGAAAATGCGGAAATTTGAGCTCGTTTTTTCAATAATGTTTTGAGTTTGCTTGAAAACTTTATAAGACATCATTTAAAGCACATGTACTTGTAAATGCAGTAATGTAAACAAATCGCCGCTAATGTAAATATTAAAGTCGTGAGAGACCAGTCAAAAAAAATTTCGTGAAAAAGAATTGTTGTAATTTTTGAAAAAACAAATATCAATTCGGCGTTTAGATCACCTTAGAGTACCGGACAAGAAATGACACCAGGAGAACAACTGAAGCATCCTTAACTTAGGGTGAATGGGTCAAAACATCCTGAAAAAATGTTGGCTAAAAAATGAAGTGTGTGCAATTCCTTGGATGGAGATGAAGATGATTTATTGTTTGGGAACTATCAAATTATTCAACTGACAGTGACTCTGATGAGGACTCATGTGATTCCTAATACTGTGTAAACAAGAATTTACCATTTCAGTTAAGCCTATGTGTAATATTGCTGTAGCTTAACAAGTTGTAGCAACTGTTTTTACCGAGCATATTGATCTATTTCATCTTTAAATTTTCACCTTTTTAATTCACTGATATTACTGTCAAAACATATGTTTATTGTATTTTTAACAATCATTCCATAAGAAAATAAAATTTCCATTCCTTTCATAAAAATAAAAATCAAGTATAAAATTTCACATTAAAGAATGAAATCCTCTTTGTTAACATGGGTGTGTCTTATACACAGTCAAATATGGTTAATAGAAATCAGCTTGGTTGTCTTCCAATAGTCAGAGATATCCTCCTGAAGTTAAATATATTACACAATATTTAAATATTTATTGTCAATCAATATTTCTTCTTGATTGTCAATATATGTTTACAAATAAAAGTATCCAAAGTTTTTTATGACAATCATTTATTTCAACAATTACACAACGTTTCGTAACTCGTTTTGCTACATCATCAGGTGCTGAACATAGTGAAGGGAACGCTATCTCATAAATGATTGTCATAAAATAAAAAAAAAATAAAAAAAATAAATAAATTTAAAAAAAACCTTTGGATATTTTTATTTTGTATTTATTGTCAAGATTGTCCAATACCACAAAATCACTACCTGTCATATTTTTAACACAAAATATCATTATTTTGAGTTGTAAGTCCTATCTAGTAAATTACCTTTATTTGATGTTAATGTCACAAAACATATATTTTGGAATAATTTGTATGAAGCAAGAAGCTTTAATTTATTTGTTTGTTTTTTTAATATCTAAAACAGTAACAACTGGATGTAATTTTTGAGGGAGTTAGAGGCAGTTACCTGTAATATCCAGAAGCAAAGCAAGGGACCATCTGCGCCCAATGCCTTAGACTCTTCAACTGTCTCCCTCAACAGCCATTAACCATCCTTTAAATATTTGTTCAATGTGTAATAGGAAACTGGACAAAAATGCAATTGAGAAGTGGGAAAGGCCCAGAAAATTTTCATAATATAAATAAATCAATAACTGAATACATTTTGAAATTAATTTCATCACTCTAACAAAAAGATATGAGAATATAATTTTCTGTTGTTTTTTTTTACTACTAACTTGTCCACACTATCCCTATATCCACCATATCTTTGTTTAATTGTCATTTGTGTAATTACATTTATTGTTGCATTTATGAAATTATTACCACATGGGTTTGTAAATGAAGAAACAGTTGAAATGCAATAAAACTTCATTGGCACCTAATTTTTTTTTTTAATAAAATAATTATAGGCTAATATTTTAGAAGAAACTACCAGACTGAACATTTTTCATGTAACAATTTATATTCATATTCATATTAAAAAACACATTACTTTTAATACACTACGACCTATATTTCACAGGATTTCCAATTCCGAAATTCTTCTTCTTCTTCTGCTTCATGGATTTAGGCCTTAAGGCCTGTTGCCACATCAAGAGAGTGAGTCTTTCCATCTTGTTAAGGGGCGGCCAACATTTCTTCTTCCTTTAGGATTATATGTGTACATTATAATGGGAAGTCTGTTTGGAGGCATGCGTTGGATATGATCATGCCAGTTGCTCCTAAATGATTGGATTCTGTCCATCAGATTAAATATATTCAGTTCGGTTCTGATGTCATCATTATACTGTCTATCTAAGATATTGTAACCTGCTACTGATCGTAAGAATTTCATTTCAGCGCTTTCTATTTTTCTTCTGTCTGTTCTATTTATTGTCCAGTTTTCGCATGCATAAGTTAGCATGGGAACTGCCATTGCTTTGTAGAATTTGAGTTGCGTGGTTTTTAAAGACTTGTTTTTTTAATGTTCTTCTTATTGTCCCACACATGTTATAGAATCTATTTAATTTCCGACTTATGTCATTTTTCTGGCAGTAAGACACATTGAAGCCTAAATAGGTAAAATTGTTTGTCTGTTCCGAAATTCTTATTATAAATTAATTTAATTTGACAACATGGACAGTTCAATATGATGAATTGGGCGCTCGAAGGTAGCGTGGCCGAGCGGTCTAAGGCGCTGGTTTAAGGCACCAGTCTCTTCGGGGGCGTGGGTTCGAATCCCACCGCTGCCATAGTTTTGCAACGTACATGAAATCTCATGCATTCTTGTTCTGATTTTTCACACAACTTTTATTTACGAAGATAAAGTGATTCAGAACATGAGTGTGAAGGGTTAACGAGTTGCAAAAATGGATTTTATGTGATACAGATGCACCCAAAGAATGATTCTCGAAAGTGTGTGTACAAAAGTGAAGTAGCATATAAATCTATGTTTTCATCAAATTTAATTCTAAAAATTGAAAACCATAATTTTAAATCACTTTAGTAATATAAATATATACACAGTCACAAGTATAATAGATTCTACACGGAGCCACAAGGTCGTAGCATCGGTGGTTCAGTGGTAGAATGCTCGCCTGCCACGCGGGCGGCCCGGGTTCGATTCCCGGCCGATGCAATAATTTTTCCCCCTAAATCTTTCATTTGTAGTAAAATTTGCAATGCCATTAGCAAAATTTTAACGTCAAGTCGCAAAACTGTGTTCAACACAACAAACAGGCTTCTTTTTATTACTTGTGCACGCGACTAGGGTTACCAGGGTCATAGTTATAAAAATTTGGATGATTGGATCAAAAAATCAGGATTCTTATTACATCAGGAGATTGTACCTGTATGTTGTCATAAAACAAAGTTCATATACTACTACACAGAAGAGAGATCCATTTATATGGTAATACTGCACTTTACGGTAATTATATGAATATTGTAGGTATTTTTAAAAGGACATTATATCTGAAAAGTGTCATATTTAAATATATTAATATTGATTTTTCTATCTCTCTTTCAATATTCCCTGTACAAATACAAGAGTAAGATACGCTTATTTTTCTTATAATTACAGAGTTTCATTCCTAATAATTATCCCTTTTCACTCTAATGCAACTCTTTTTTGTTTTATATTAAAAAAAAATATTAAAATTAAACAGTAAATAGATGATACATAATAAAAATCAGGACTTTTGAAAACAAATCAGGGCAGTCATGTGTATTCAGCTAATCCAAAGTAAGTTAATTTCAGTCATTTATTAAAACCAATCCCCTTCCCACTAACTGCATAAGATGCAAGGCAGTGGCTCAAGGCCCAATCTGTATCCGTTGCAGAAAATAAATTCCCATCATCACAGGGGGATTGAGGACGGAGAAAGAGAAAGCCTTGGAGGTGTGTTTCCCCAGCTAGGGTAAAGAAGCTTCAAACTGAGTGTGTCGAGATAAAAGTTAACTTTACCCTCCAGGTTCGTGACACATTGCAGTGCCAACTAGGGATGAATTCGAGGTGGAGGCGTGCATACACCTCCCCACTGCATTTTCCATTGGTACAAGTGATATAGGAATCATCATTAGGGATAAACTTATCTTCCATCAAAGTTTGAATCGAAGGTTTACATTAATGTACACAGGGTGAAAAATACATAAAATCAAGTCTTAGTGGATAAATGATATTTAAATTACTTTTTCAATTACCCATTTAGTTATTTGACTTGATCCTGGCTGCCTTGTTTTCAGTTACATCTCAATTAAAATAAAATAATCATAACCACCTACAAAAATTATATGCTCCAGCATGAACATGAATGATAACTAATCATTTGATAGATTTGGAGTGATTATTACCTTCAATGTTTTAATTTTGAACATCGATGTTTTGTTGCTGATGTCGCATCTTTAGTTAAATAGCATTAAGTTATTTACAGTCCTTTTATAGAAATACAATTTTTTTACCATAAATTTACACAGCATAATTGTGCTGTTTATAAACACAAAGCCATTTACCCAAATAAATGGCGTCATATCACTAAAATTAGGTAATAAGTCTGATTTATACAGAAAGTGTTATTGGACAATAATTGCACTGGCACAAACGAATACTCTTCTGATGAATTCTACCTTGTGTAAACATTTACCAACATATATCCATTATCATTCAACCATTTCCAACAGGGTAATAACTTGTATGTGATACCCAATTCCATTTGTTTACAAATTAGCAACCTGAAATTACAAAATATGCAGAAATGTTTTATTCTGTAATCTGTAAATTATGCAATGCCATATGACCATTTTCAAATATCTAGAATTTATAATTTTAATATTTAATTTACTTTTCACCTAATGAACTTAAAACCTCTTCAATTACTAAAACTGAAAATTTAAATGAAATAGTAATCAATTTATTTTTTGATAAAAAAATGCAGCATGCTGATTCAGCATGTTAGATAGAAGTTGTAATTGTTGCTGATACATCTGAACATTTTTTCCCTAAAACAATGATCTACTATGAAAAGTGATTTAGGTGCTACGTGAAACTTCATTTTGGCACCAGTAAAATTTCTTTTTAGGGTACATTTATTTACATTATTATATACAAAATTTCAATTATATACTTTCTTCTTCTTCCCTTTTTTCTGCCCCCCCCCCCCTCCTCTCGAAAATTAATGCGTTAAGTTCTGCAAATGCTTGCCCATAACCATGGTGGAAATAACCACCATGCCCATAACCATAATTGGATTTTTATGCAAGAAGTGAAGCTATGCTAATTCCCTCTAACTGCTTCTTGCTATCACACAAAATTCACTAAAGCGTATTTCAAAACTTTAATCCAAAACGGATACTGTTTATCTATCGAGTCTTCTCGGGTGCTCTTGCATCGCCTTGCGTATTTCGTTCGCCTTTTGACAATTGACGGTATAAGTGCCAACTTATTCGAATGAAACTACGTCTAACAGGAATGGCAACAAAATTGACTGAAAATCACTAAATTGTGGTCTGTTTTTCTTCTTTTCTTTTAGCACTGTCTCCCCAACGTTACGATCGCATGCCATAGTCAATTTACACTCATGTTACGATCAATTTACATCGGTCTCTCGATCAAGATTTGTGCTTGGATGGGGGATGGGTGACCAACCAGGAACCCCAGGATCTAACGGTGTCGAGCCCCTGGCCGTAGGGATAAAAGGCACTGACTCATTAGTATACTCTCTGCACTGACTGACTGCGACGTGACGAGACTTGACAAATATAGTAATTATTCTGTGTAAGAATTACACAGTAACGGAGGATTACTCCAGAAAAAAAGCGCTCAACGCCCAACAAGGGTTAAGAGACGCGTTGCATCAACAATGACTGAAAAAAAAGAAGAAAAAAACAAAAAACAACCACTGAATTTCTGAGAAACTGATTTTTTTAAATACCTTTTTTCATTGAGACCGTTATAACATATCCAACTAGAGGCGCTAAAGAATGGCACAGACTTTCTCATAGTTCAGTTTTCTAATTTCCTTGGTGTGAACTGGCTTTACAGTCTTGCCTCACTCTCTTGCCAGCTGCTAACTATCGCCGCCCCATTTTTTTTTTTTTTTTTTTTTTTTTGACATTTTCTCAACTTTTCGGTTTCCAAATAGTAGAACCGAAGTATTATTTTAAGAATATTATAGAAGGCTAAAACCTTGTCCAAAATAGCAACTTTCATTGAAAACTTTGGAGCCGTTTTTAAGAAAATGGCATTAAGCGTTACTGTAAATACGAAATTTGAAGCACTTTTGAGAAAATGACGATTGATCGTCTCTGGAAATGCGGAATTTTGAGCTCATTTTAACAAAAAAACTGATGAGTTTTCGAGAAACATTATTTAAAGCATATGTACTCATAAATATAAAAACGTAAAGAAATCGCCTTTAATGTAAATATTACCGATGTGAGAGACAAGTCAAAAAAATTCCGTTTTTGTAATTTTTTGAAAAAGCAAAAGAATATTGCAATATGGCGTTTAGGTCATCGTATAGAGTTTGTTTGGCACTAACATTACCGAAAATTTAAAGAAAAAATTTGGTTCCATTTTGAGATAATCTTGTTTTTGTATTTTTTTTGAAATTGCAAATATTTCATGTACTATTGCACGAAAACTACAACAATTTTATTAAAAAATGTACTTGACCTTAATGAAAGACACCAAATTTTATTTGATGGAAAAATCACTATCTTCAATTTTATAGTTGTGGGAAGATGCCGATAAAAATTAAAATCTTTGCCGTTTTCGAAAATTCAAAGTTAACCGTGAAAATCTGACCTATGCCACCTTCAGTACTATGTAATATTAGTGTATTATACTCTATTCTTACAAGAAATACAAAGAAAAAATTTGGAGTCATTTTTGAGAAAATTTTTAAAATGTCTGGAGGACTTCATATAAAGTACCCCCAAAAATTAATGTATGGTTTTCAAAATAGCAGAGCTTCGACTCAGGCCAGATGGGCAGAGGTTTCTTCAATTTGGAAAAAAATCCTCTGCATAGTTTAGACACTAGTGTTCACCTACACCAGACAGACGGTGTTTTGCATTCAATTGGTTTTTGGCATCAAGGACCCACCAAACAGGGATTCTGGCTACACCACGTGTTAGAGGATTTTTTTCTCTTAATTTAGCAACTGGTTTTATGAACTTTTTCATTAGCAGAGACCGGCAATAAATTTTCTGACGAAAATCCCCCATTTTTCCGCCCAGCATTACATAACGTTCTCTATAATGCATATACTTCTTACTATACACAATATCCGCTATATCCAACAATCAACTTCAAATCATGAAACAGAATATGCAAAAATTATAAGTACTAGTTTATATTGATGTTGATACGTGTAAAAGTTAACTTGTAACAGGAATAAATTCCAAAACAAAACTAGGAAATAATTTTCACCTACAACTAAATTTTTAGAACTACTTTCAATTTGTATTTAATTGGCAGCAAGGTAGAAGGTAAAATATAACAATTTTATTCTCCTGGAAACAATTTAATTTATCTTGTCTACTGATCAAATACACTGTAGAAGTGCACATATCCAAGACACAATTGAGGCAACACCAATCAGTTCACATACTTTTCATAACAGGACAACTAAATTGAACAATTGACATTAACTCAACATAAATGTTTTACTCATGAGTCTGAAGAAAAAGTGATAACAATTACAATAAAATTCTTTACAATAACACACTGTAACAAAGATAATGCTGCAATAAAATAATTCTTACATTTAATACACATGTACACAGTCGACATTTATGGTCAATTAATCACGAAGTAAACTCAGATCTATCATCATTAAAACTGCCTTAGTGTAGTGCAATTCATTTTTTTAAAGCTTCTCTAAGCCATATAAAACATAACTGTCCACTAACAGCAGTTGTGCGTAACTGGAAAGTGACATTTTTACGTAACACTGATGGACTAACAAAAATATATGTATATATATCAAACTTTTACTTACAAAATTTACATATATGCTTGCATATTTACAAATCACACAAACAATGATTTAAGCTTAAAATGTGAGTATCACAGGATAGAGAATACTAGATGTGACTCTAGTTTCTATGATTACAAAAGACCCTAAGGAGTGTATGGTGGAGGTGGGGGAATGCTTTCTAAAGGTGTATCTCTTCCGTGTTCCCCAACATAAAATGTTTCGAGACCATCCCAATCATCAATAAGACGTCTTCGTTGGACATCTTCAGACATTGTAGGGTTCTGGAAGAGATTGCACGCTGTGGCAAAGACTGCTACAGCACCTGAAATAGAGAAATAGATAACATATTATGATGCATTCATTATATAACATTCATATACGTAACAAGGCCAAACATGCTGGAAACAGCACTAAAATACTGAAGTTGATGACACACAAATACATTTATTCACACATATACATTAATTGTTAAACATTATACCTTTTATTCAGCTAGATCTTTGAATCACAACTTTCAAGAACAAATTATTTTTGAATTTTGAAGAATGCTAATTTTTGGCACAATCAAGTCAAAAGAAAGACTGGTGAGAATATTTCACACTTGCAGAAACTGTTTCCTTTTATTGGCTTTCTACTTGGTAAAACACACTCAGATAATTTAAAGCACAAAACATACTTCAAAGAGAATCACAATTTCAACAAATAATATAAGAAAGTATCTAATACAATTAAAAAAATCAGAGAGTAAACTTTTTGTGTTAATCATCTAAAATGTGATTAACATGCTAAAATTTGCATAATATGTTAATTAAATAGTTTGGTGGTGTAATGGTTACTGTATCAGACTGTTCACAGTTTTAAACTCCATCCAAGCTGTTACTTTTTAAGGTCAAAAAAATTCTACGTACATCTTCCTTTGGAGGGGATGTAAAGCTGTCCCTTGTTGTAGATTTACTGCATGTAAAAGATCAAGCCTAAAAGAAGACTCTGACCTATATTTTAACTGCCTGTTTCATCGCACATATGATACCTTCTTTCTCTGTTAATGGCAAAAGAAGCGTAGCGATATTTGCGTGGTCAGGCAGAAGAGCAGGCCTCTTGGACTGACTGAGCCTTGCCACTAAGGAATTATTTATTTATTTATTTATTTTAATAATAAGCAGCACCAAGCATATTATGTGACTAATTCATTATCATTGTATTTACATTTTCCTTTAAAGACATAAATTTTCATCTAAACTCACTAATAATAAGCAAAGCTTCTATCTTTAAGGTCCTTTACACAGATCACTAAAACATTTGAATCAGCAGTAACTCCCAACCAGATGAAATTAGACACCTGAACTTTTTAGGTAGAAACATTTCATTTTATCATCTCAGGTTATCACCACCTATAAGTATTCACTATACCTCCTGGATTACAGTTCCAAAGAATACATGCTAGGACACATTTAAGTCTCTTAGTATACTTTCTTTAAGAAAGGGGACTGGTTGTCCTGTGAAAATTATATAGGAATAAGTCTTTTAAATGTTGCTTACAAGATCTATTCAAAAATAAACACATCCAGAGTTCATAATATTGCAGAGACCATGTTATTGGAAGAACAAACTGGTTTTAGGAAGGGTAGGCCTTGCTCCAAAATAAACTATTTAATGTATTACATTGAAAACCCCCACCACAGCTGATTTCGGTCATTAGAAACTTTTAGAGTAACTCAAAAATTTGTGTCAAGGGCCTAGAGAATACAAAAGACATAATAAACCAAGGCATAAGACAAGGATGTAGTCTATCCCCAATTCTTTTTAATTTATATTTAGATGAAGCATTAAATATATGGATATCCAGACTAAAATCTTATAGCCATGACATGGGACAAGAAAGAAACCTAATGACCATATTATTCGCGGATGACCAACTTAAAATAGGAAATGATGAATATAGCTTCCAGAAAACATTGAATTACAAAAGGTAACCGAAATGTACAAAATCTGCATATCCTCTACAAAAACAAAAGTCATGGTCTTTGAAGGGATGGAACAGATTAAATCCAAATTAGTTGTATAGTCAAAAATGTCATATAGAGGGGAAATAGATATAGAAGTGAAAGTTTAAAGACTAAATCGGATGAATGAAACAATCCTGAGAACCCTGAAAAAGAAAGTCAGAAAGGAAACTATGATTAAATTCTATCAGGTATTAAGTATACCAACTTGTTTATTAGGAAGTGAAAATTGGACAATGACCAGAAAAGATAGCATAAGACTACAAAGCACTGAAATGAGATTTCTGAGATCAGTAACTAGTTATAAGGTGATGGACAAGAACAGGAATTTAGAAATTCGTAAAGAACTTGGTGTATGTAAACTTCAAGAGAAAATTAATTACTACCGAAATTCCTGAATGCAGCACATTGAAAGGATGCAAGACAATTGCCTGCCAAAACGAATTCTAAAATACCGCCCATAAAGATGAAGAAATCCTGGCCGTCCGAAGAGATGGGGTGACCAGATGGGAACGGACACATATATACCTGAAGGAGAAGAGAAGAGGAGAAGAAAAAAAGATGAAATATTAATCATTTCTCAATACACGTAATTCATATGTCAAATTCAAACTAATGCACTGCTCTAAAATTGGTCACTAAATATTCCACTTATGATAAAAAGAAGCATTACTGAGGCAGTAACTGAGCGTACTGCCCTAAGATCGCTCTTAGGAAGGCTACAATACGTTGGCCGAAACATCAGCAACCACGACAGAGGCGTGGCTCATTTCAGATAGCCTAGCCAATGTTTTATATTTATACATTTAACTCATTCATGTTCATAGGTGCCAAGTGAGTAACTTTCATAAACAAATAAAATCTTATTATCTAGTGCCATACATTATTCTATCCATTGCTACATTTTTCAAAATTTCATCACAGATGTAGATATTGTATCTTTAGCCAATCACCATTTTTCCTAAAATACTGAAAGAAATTTCCCTCTTACATTTCTTCTGAAGGTGATTAAATTAGGGGGTAAATACGCTAACATGACAAAACTGGTTCTGTGCATTTTTAGAGAAGTGCATTGATTTTAGAAAATTGGGGAATTTTTCCTGTAATAGTTTAAAACTAAATTATAAAACAAGAACATTTAGTTAAGCCTTTGTTGTAGGTCCTGTTATCAGTGCTGAATGCATGGAAGCGAATAAATAACACAAGATTTGTTAAACTTACCTTGAAACTTACTTTCAAAATAATTAGGTACCAAAGATATTGCAAACAGTTTTAAGTGGAACAAACATTGGACAGAGTGTAAATGTTTGTTCAATATATTGTACCTTTAGAACAAAATTATTCTAGTACCTCCAATTTTCTAAATTGACAATAAACACTCCACGACTTATTAAAGGTACAGCAGTTATTTATTGCACTACTAAATGAAAAAAATACACTGATTCACAATGGATAATTACAGATGAAATTTTTTAAATAATATTTCTTCTAAAAATGTAGTATGGTTGGGTGTTAGCGCAAAGTGGCTCTCTATATCTGGTCACATGATGAAGGTATTCAGAAGATATAGTAGTACCTTTACTGAAATCAAATGTCTTGTAATAATTCAACAAGAATGGCAGCATATGAAAAAGGAACCCACAGTGAACTATCATATTGGTAAACACTTCATTACTCTAGCTAAGATAATCATCAAACTCCAAAAATATGTTTTCAAACTGACAACTTTGGAAAAATTGAATTTTAGCAATCTCTTTCAACAATTTACCAGGACTGGTAGAGCAATTCGTAACAGAAAAAATAAATCAAACGATGAAATCCATATTTAAGAACTCTAAAAAAGATAAATGCAATTTTAGTATGTGAATTACTACACAGCAAAAGCAATTGCAGCTTTTTACCACTAAATGCATATGAAGTTACAATTACATTTTCTACGCATAAGAACATTCTTACAAATTAGAGAAAAAGAATTACATCATGAAATTTGAAAAAATAAATGGTAACCTTTTACTTTCTTGCTACCAGTTACACAGTAGAGAGAATTATGTAATTCTGCATGAAAAAAACAGCAAATTTTCAGGAGAAAAACTCTCATTACAGGGTCCTGGTAACGAAAAAGTGGATAAATCCAGTTGCTAAATTTAGAAGAAAAAAAATCCTCTAACATGTGGTGTAAGCCAGAATCCATGATTTGTTGGTACTAGATTCAGAAAAATCAAATGACGGCAAAATGTCAGTCAGTCAGTCAGTCTGTCTGTCTGTAAACAATGCTAGTGGCTAAACCAGTTGATCTTCTCCAAAGTTGATGTTCCCCAATCAATCTGACTGATTCTTTTGAATTTGAAAACCGAAATTTTGATTTTGGAGGGTACTTTACATGAAATCCCTGAGACATTTTTACAATTTTCAAAATTTTTTGGTGTCTTCTTATAACTACAATTACGAAGATGAATTTTTCCTTTTCTGTACCTTAAAGATAGATCTTGAAATGTCACGAACAGTTTTTTGAAAATCTGAGTACTTTTCACCTAATTTTGGGTGAAAATACGGGTGAGACAGTACATGCTGCTTTAGTACCACTAGTTGTTTTAATAATCAAATCCATTATTTATATTTCAAGATGTAAATGCTGCTTATGATGTAAAATAAAAGGAGCACTTCAGTCTGTGCATTTTTTCAAATTGTGTATTTTCCTATTTTTTTTAGCATATTTACAGGCAAATGTTCATGATTTTTAGTGCAGATAAATCCATACCCTATTAATCAGGTATTGGTCTGGAGACTATTCATGTCAGTGGTCCACTTCAGTTTCTGTAAACTCAGTTACAATTCTCTTCAATTGCAGAATATAGATTGTTTATAGTTTGCAAACAATAAATAGCAATGAAAATATTTTAAATCGGTCAATCAAAAATGTTGGTATAGTAGACTGCTGAGATTGCTAAAGTTGACTTGAAGAGGTGATCTTGGTCTAATGGGTCACAGTTCAAGTTCCACTTACACTGGTTGTTTACCAATGTGTTGTGGCATGTTAGATCTTTCCCACCCACCATGCAACACTTCTAAAACTATAATTTCAGTCCTGGTCTCTATGGAATGGCATACGTTTGGAGATAAGTTCACATCGAACCTAGGTAGAGTCATTCCCTCATTCTGTGTGATACAGCATGGAGGGTCAGATCCTACGATCATGTCCTCTTCCATTATCACATATCCTAATCAGCTATACCCCCAGTAACAGGAGAGCTGAGATGGCCCTACGAGGGTGTCTTGAGAGCCCCCTCAAACTTCAAAGAAAAACAGGGAAGGACATGTGGGCTGTCTTTAACAGCCGAAGAAGGGACAAGAAGTGGAGTCCAAACTCAACACTAGGTTGAATGGAATAAATAAAAGAAGAGCCACTGTCCCAGAAACCAATGAGATGTAGAGAACGGCAAGTCACATAGCAAGCCGTGGGGTTAGCAAGGTCCTAATTGAAAATAGGTGTACATATGCAACCACACCCACCCATTCCCACATGTGCTCTCAAACACCCATAAATCGGCTAAAGGAAAGCCGAACAAGTTAAGACTAGATTTGAACTATCGTAAATACTGTATTAAAAATGGTATGAAGTAAAATATTCTCACAAAGCATCCAAACATACTAAAAAATAAAATAAAAAATCTGAATAATAAAAGTAATAATTCTGCAAATCATGAATTTTGGTGCAGTTACGGTCTAAAATGTCCTGACTTATGTTAATTACATTACACAAATTGAAAGGCATAGAAAAAGAGCTTATATCTATGATTGCAGAAAAAACAATATTGCTATACAACTGCACTTTCCATGTTGTCTAAGAGGAAAAATTTCAAAACAATATAACACCCTAGATCATTTTCTTTGTAATACATACCTGCTGCAGTAATGGTGTAGCATCCATACTCATAAGAAACTTGCACTTTGTATTCTTGCATACCCACATTCTCTAGTAATAATGTAATGTAGTAGCATACACCAATAATGATTACCACTAATACAACTAGAAAAAAAAACATGTATCATTTTCAGTCAAATCTAGCACACTGCATTCCTGAAAAGTGAAATGTGTGTACACTGCTTGTACTTTACCTGTCATTATGCTGGGAACAGCATTTCTTCTCACAATTTTCAAAACTTTTTTTGTCGGCCCTACAATATCCAAGAAGAATCCAACAAGGGACGAGATCATTGCCATAAAACATAATAAAATGATTATTCGCATCAACGTGGCTATCTCAGGAGTGACACACTGTAAAGCTGAGGAAACAAAATAAGAAACTGCCCAGATATTGTCATACACATTAACAGTATTCAAATTACTTACTTTCAGGCAAAAAATATGATCCTGTTGAAGTGTCAACTTCTTTTTCAGATGTTATCAACATATCATTTTCAACAGGATTTGTATCAAAATAGCCATAACTGAAAAACTGATACACAGCCAGATGAGGAGAACAATGACCACCTCGCAATCGGAACCATCCTAACTGAGCCAAAGATGTACATGTCAAGGCAATAGTTGCCATATGAAAAAAGGCTGCTAGAAAGTTTCTTTCTTGTTCTTTGGGTACATTCCAACGCTGGCGAGGAAAATAACTAGGGCTATACATTTTTAACAATTCCAACTGTAAAAAAAGCAGGATGTCAATGAAACAATTACTATCAATTATTTTGAGCCGTTTATGATTCAAAGAAATTGCTACCAGTAATTTCCACTATTCCTTCTCATTTCGTTCAATGTAATAACAAAATATTTTATTATCTGTTGTGCACGAAGCCCGAATGCACATGTTTCACCAAAACACGATACTGCTCTTATTGAGGTGGCCAAGATCAAAATTTGCTTACATTAAATGTATCGTCGTTCTAACATGACAAGTTATAACCTGCCATGATATCTTTCTTTCCCAACTTAAAAAGCGATGTAACTCATTACTCACGTTCGCTACCTATTCAGGATGTATTCCACTCATAATTAACCTTTTGTAAACAGGAACTTCGAAACGAACGACAATTCTGTCCCTAAACACAGCAAATCACTTCAGCATCGACTCATTTTTACTACTTCAGCTCATCTGTCATCCTACTTGCTATAGTATCACACGATTGTTGGCAAGCCTGCTAAAACAAAGGACATACGAGTTCCGGGTGGTCGATGCACTATACGTTCGTCGTATGTGGCAAACCATGGTGGAAATAACATTTCCACCATGTAGCAAACAGCAAATAACCAGTCTATAATAGGACTTCCTGCAAATGATTATTCTCCGTAAAAGTGATCACGCTAATCACAAAATAACTACTGCTTATTACCCCCTTAATACTATAATTTAAACGAATTGCTCAATACATTGTCTCATGAAACCGCATTTGGCTTTGGGAGAGGGAGGAAAAATAAAAATTCGTTATCGTTTAGAACATTATTTAATTTAACAACTAAATCATACAGAAAATACAATATGAACAATATATTTAAGAATTTTCATGCAATTCTTTAATGATGCAGAGTTCAGGAATGTAATTGAAAAACAGTGCAGTGACAAATCAAATTCCACAAATGACAGTTTTCAAGAGATTCAATTACACTACTTCTGCATCTCCTCCAGCCTTATCTGGGGCAGTTATCCAAGCACTGTTGGTCAAGTTGCTTTCATTTTTCTCATTTTTGCAGATTGGGCCAGACATCCCAGAAGATGAGCATATTGCTTTTTGATTTAATGGCCATACCTGAAAAGAAACAAATACAAGCACATAAATTATATTGTAAAAAAGCCTACCAGACACAAACCTCTCTTCCACATTATTTTAAACATTTCATTTAATGCTATTATTCTCTGACTAAAATTTTACAATTGTCAGGTGATCAGCTGGGATGAGATTACTTAATTGGGAGCTTCAATTTTTTAAATATTAAGTAATAAAAAGGTTACGTTAATTTTAAATGCTCATAGTTCTGCTTAAAAAAGTTTGTGTAAAACATTGTAAAACTTAGAAAGTTAATATTTCTAATGAGAAAATGGTTATGGTAAAAAAATTCTTATTTTCTCTAGAATTCCTGGCTAAAAAAGGAACCATTGTTATGAATCTATTCAAACAATTGTTTCATTGTGAAGCTCAAGACACCTAAATAGAAGCACTATTCTCATGTTATTATGACAATTAATTAACTATTACCTTTCAACAATTTTCAATTTCCAACATTCAGTGATCAAGTCCTTAAATGATTGTTACAAATTTCCTATTAATTTAACTATCACTTTAACATTCACATATTGCAATTACAACCTGTACTAAGCAAGGATGGTTAGTTTCATGAATGATGATTGCTTAATAAGTAGTTTTTCTGTTTTATTATTATAATTATTTTTACAAACAAATTATTTATGCTTTATTAGACATCAAATATTATGGAACAAACTTAGTTTGTTGTTAAGAATAATGGCTTATTTATTTAAATCAAAAACTGTTAAAAACACTGTGACGTGCTATAGGGAGAAGTGAATTCTGTGCACTTTTTCATAATTCTGAAATCCCTACCCTAAGCCATATACTACTTGAATTTTGAATACAGAAAGAAATGAGTTTTTTGCTAGAATTGTTGACTATGCTTTTATGGCATTTAATGACTTTTAGAATATGTGCACAAATAACGAACTATGGAACATGCCTTTTCCGACTTGCTAGCTTTTCAAATGCATTCAAAATTACCTCCTCATGGTTAGAAATAAATGTTAAAATTATTTTCAGTTTTAGTATTCCCAGTAATTTAATACTGGCATAACCTCCATTTTCTTATGTAGAGTCTATACATCATTTGTTAATGCAAGGCAATTTTGACAAACTCTGTTTTTTAGAAGCCTTAAAACTATCTTTGCTTGCACTTCTTCACATAAATAAAAAAACATGAAGCGAGGTCTTAGGCAAATGCTTGACAGAAATTCCACAGCCAACCCAAACACTCAAGTGTTCGGGATCTATAACCATGACTTCCAACACTGATCTTCTACTTAACCAGTTGATCTTCCAGGAAGATAAGGCAAGGAAGGCTCAGTAAATTCAATGGTTAAATGTAAATTTACTTTCATATCCAGTCACCTTAGAAGAAATTTAACTGAAATGGTGCAAGCAGCAGTAGTACTGTTTTAGTGGCCACAACTTTTTTCACGATTCCTAAAATTCTCCCAGTCTCTCTGGGGATTGAAACTCAGGAGAATGGGGTTTACAATGTCATCAATTTTTAATTTAAATAATGAAAATTCAGTTTCGTACTCTGACAACTTTCCTGAAAGTAGTCTTTTGAAAGCAGTAAATCAAGAAAAATGCTACTAAAGAGTTTATGGTGATCAGGGAGAGGGGTAATCTATTAACTGGGGTACAATTTACACACAATATAGGGTCTGTTCTGAAAAAAATCAATTTTAAAAGGGGTGATCTTCCACAGGGGTTTCACTGAACTTTGTAAAACGTTTTTAAGGTCCTACTATATAATTCCATATTCAAGAGTAATTTCCTTTTCGATATCTTCCTAGACAAAATTCTACCCAAAATATTGCTATTTTTACTAACCTACTCTTTGTTCCTTGAAAGTCCTTACACAAAATACCAAACCCCATCACGGTATACAGCAACAGGAGGGTACAGCAATGAATGAATAGCACACAACAAACAACATGGCTGAATAGCCAAAAGGCACAGCATTGCAAGCAGAGCAGACATTGCTTTTGAATAAACCAAGCAAAAACCAAACACTATAAATGAAAGGACTATGAAAGTTCACTGGTCAATTTCTCACTGTTACCAATCCAGTTCCATGGAAACCTGCATCCCCATTCTATTGTAGTTGCTGTACAAATTCTTGCATGCATTGTTATATTACACTATTTCAAATAAATGAACCAATTGATTTTCTGAACAACTTGATTTGGGGTTATGTATGGCAGAATCCTGCCAATTGGTGCATCTTACTTACTTTTGGAATTCCCACTCGCGGTTATCCAAAGGGCACACCTGCCTGGTCTTGAGCCAACGTGAGATACAGTGGAAATGGAATGCGTGCTGCAGACAAACGAATCAGTAGTGTGAATACTCCTCTGCCAAGAAATTAATTCCTGGCTCAGACTCAGGACCATGGTAGATAATAAAAGAATAGGACTTGACTGGGAATATTAAAATAAATCCTTAATTTTCAAAGAGGTTATAACACAACATAATCTCAAAATTAACTGCAAAACTCAAGTACAATTGCTAATAATTATGATTAAGTACAAATTATACAAAAAATTGATTACATTATAATTTAAGGACTTTCATGGCAAGCAAGACGCACCAAACGTCTTTTTACTAAGTGTATGTCCATGGTTTGTAACTTTGAGTTCTGGACGTTTTAAGCAAATCATGTCTGCTCCGAGTATCTCATCCATCAAATGGAACATGAAATAAGTTTGGTTATTAACGATTGTTGTGTTATAACACTTAATACATTACTGGTTTACCATTCAGGACAATTCTGTACAGAAAGCCAATTGTAGTTTCTTGGCATACCTGGAATGAACGTTCTGGAATCTGTAGCTGTTATTATAAAACATGTTTTCCCAATAAAAAATATGTACACATGCACAATAACAGAACCCATGCAATTTTAAAGACTACAAAAAGTGCAATGTGCAACAGATAGATTTCTAGGGAGATAAATAACCTATTTTTGTTTTTTACTTTTAATGATCATAAACTTACTTCATTAACAGCACTGACGTTTCATCGTTGAACATTAGGAAATTTAGTTCATGAAAATTACATAAATTAAATGGAACAGCAAAATACAAAACTCTACTATAGAGAGAACCAAAAGAGGATCATTACAATTAACTTGAAAGCCAGCTGTACACCTAATACTTCACATAATATTGCAAAACTCTTCAAGGCAATAATTATCTGTTTTCATAAGGATTTTCAAGTTACTTACGTTACAAACACCCCAGGCAACGGTGCATTCTTCACTTGATGCAGAAGCTTGATTAGCCTGACATTCAATGCACAAATCCATTATGTGATTGCGGCAGATAGCGCAATTGTCCACGACGATATCTGAAAATAACAACTATCACGCATGCATTTCGTAGAGTTAATAGAAATTGTGGATAAATATTTCTTACCCCAAGCCCACAAAGCCACAGCATTCCACTGTAACAAAGGAGAAATGAATCACTAAAGTAACATAACAGTTTAGCGACTATTAATAATATAACAGAAGTACTAGAAAATATAATTTTTTTCTTAAGAAATCAAAACAATCTTACCTTTTTAACTTCGAATCGCTTTTTTTCTCCTTTGCCGCTACTAGAAGTAGGCAATTCAATTTCTTCGTCATCCACGTCCATTGCTGACGCCATTTTCCTGCACAGTAAGGATATCGACACTGACCCGGCAACTCTACTGTAACATTACTTTACTCCATGACAAGATAGCGTTCCTTTGCTCATATATATTTTTCATATTGTTTGGGAATTATGTAATGAATATTGTGAAACGTAACAAATAAAACCAAAACTAGAAAATTTCGAGGCAATTCATAACGTGATATTTGTTGTAAAGGTCTTACCGAGCTGCACTACGAGTAGTTAGCGGCATTCTGGGATGTGTCCGCATTTGTATTTTTCAGATCAGAAATTAAATTCAAAGCAATATCTGAAGCTGGCACTCACGCAAATATCCAACGTACACTTTCGCTTCTATCTTACTATACAATGAATCGGTAACTGTCATGTACTTGGAATGACAACGACAAACGTCGTGGCAAGAAAGTGTCACATGTGCAAGGCGCGAACTCACCCATCTGTGTCCATTTCTTTAATTGACATTTTGTCTTCGTAAGGCTACTTAGAAAAAAAGCTTTTTCTTTAAACTAATCAAAACATTCGTTTAATGTGTTTATAATTTTTTAAAGTCGTGATTTTTATTCTAACTTATCACGTAAATCTTTTTTCTGAAACACCATTGGTTACTCTCGCGTGTTGCGGTTGTCTTCCCTTCAAATGTATTTCAAAATTCAATGCCAGATGGATAGTTGAAGATTTCATTTGCCATGTACTATTGCTGACATGGAGAAAAGTAATTTGTATTCCTTCATGATTGCTAATACCAACTAGCTGTGTTTGAAGAACCTGTTCATCAGGTGTTTCGTTTGCAGCAAGTGCTGCCAAATTGATATAATAATTATTGTCATGTCATATTATTTTTAAGTTGAAAAAATTAGGGACTTCATGTTTGATTGCCTACATAATTTCCGCTTCACTTCTTTGAACATCAGATTTAACTTTTACTTATTAAACAGTGAATTTTTGACGGACTAATTTCGCATTCTCGCTTATCGACAACGCGTCCTACATTAGAGGTGTTGTTACCGACCATCCATTACACACAGTGTGAGAGAAATTATCTTACATGTTTGTGGGTCCTTGATACCGAAAAGTCGATTGACGACAATAACGCTTGCGCCTAAACTGTTCAGATGGTTTTCTCCAAAATTGATATTCTCCATCTCTCTGAATGAACTCGAAGCCCTGCGTGTGTAAAACGAATATTTTCATTTTTTGGTCACTTTACATGACGTCTCAACTACACTTTTCAAGTTTCTCAAAAATGGCTCCAAATTTTTTGAATAAACTTTGTTCTTGGATAGCGCAAAGAACTCTTATAAACGGGTGTGGTTCTTATTTTCGTTGAAATTCCCGAATTTTCGAAAATTACAATAAGTTCAACATTTTTTCGGTGTCTTTCTACAACTACAATATTCAAAATGGAGCTTCTTACTTCCTCGTCACTCTTTATGTAGTACAGAGAAAGTTTTTTTTTTTCATTTATTTCCTACCCGTTCGGCTCTCCAGGCCTTTCGGGGGTTATTATTCACAAAATCTGCATTACATAAAGAACATGTCTCCTTCAGTACATCAGGGCACAAGTACACTTACTTGAGCGTATGTTTTTGATCTATTTACTGGTTTCTATTTACATTTAGTACCAGAATATAACATTGAGAAAATATCACACTTGTGAGTAATACATATATACAGTTTTTACAATCATACATGATGTTTGTAATCATATCACCGGCAATTCATGGTGTCTTTAAGCGATCTTTTGGAAAGCGTGACAATATCCTAGATGGTGCGTAAACTGTACGCCCAAGGTTGAAAGTTCTTTTGCTGGGACAAGCTTCAAGCCTTAAATAAAAATGTTTTCGATACTTTATTTATATATACTTAAATGCCACTAATGTTTAATTCCCTTTGGATTTGAACATTAGGAATAAACCAGAGAGCTTTGGTAACTAGTCTTAGGAATTTGTTTTGGATTATTTCTAATTTATTAATGTGCGTGTTTGCAGTGCCTTCCCATACTGAACATGCATAGGTGAGCGACGGACGGATTACATATTTATAAATTGTAACTCCATTTTCTATTCTTAAAGCTGAGTTTTTATTTACTAGTGGGTAAAATTTGACAATTTTTGCATAAGTTTTGTTTGCAATATCAACTATGTAGTCTTTCCATGTTGACGGGTTGGTTATTGTGTAGCCAGAGAACCGGATTGTTATGGAGTGTTAAAACTGGAGGGGTTATATATCTTTTAAGCGAGAAAATCTGAGCTTGTGATTTATTAGGGTTTATCTGGATCCTCCATTTATCAGTCCATTTAATTAAGGTATTTAAATCATGTTGAAGATATTCCAGGGCAATAGCCAGTTCCTCATGTTGTGCAAGGATGGTAGTGTCATCTGCGAAAGGGGCTGTTTCGGTATCTAATAGTTCTGGAAAATCGGAAAGGTAAATTTTGAATAAAGTGGGGTCAATGGGGAACCTTGTGGAACTCCAGCTGAGATTCTGTATTTATCTGATATGGTGTCGTGTATTTTAGTATTGAATGACCTATTTAGCAAGAAACTTTTAATTATATCTTGAAGATATTTGGAAATGCCTAGATGTCGAATTTTGTATTCCAGTCCTGTGTACCAGACACGGTCGAATGCTTTAGTAACATCTAAAAATAGAGCTGCCGTGTATTTTTTCTCATGAAAACCCTTCGCAATGACCGACCGTCCGTCCGTCCGCCCGTCTGCCCGTCCGTCCGTCCGTCTGCCCGTCCTTCCGTCCGATCAGTCCGACCATCCGATCCGCCCGTCCGTCCGTCCGTTCGTTCGTCCGTCCGTCCGTCTGTCTGTATGTCTGTCTGTCTGTCTGTCTGTCTGTCTGTCTGTCTGTCTGTCCGTCTGTCTGTGTGAGCAAAGCTAGCGACTAAACCGTTCAGCCAATTTTCTCCAAAATAGATATTCCTCAATTGATCTGATTGATGAGAAAGTACCTGTTGTTTTGAATTCTTGGCTGTCCGGGATTAGCCGCGTCATGGTCGCGACCATGACGCGGCTAATCCCGGACAGCCAAGAATTCAATGACTCCGGCCGAGGAAGCCTACGACTCTATACCTGTTGTTTTAGCACCACTAGGTTTCTTTAGTTTGAGTAGTTTTCGTGCAATATTGCGTGAAATATGTGCAATATTAAAAAGTATCAAAAACAAGAATTTCTCTAAAACGACTTCACATTTTTTCTTTAAACTTTTGGTAGGAATAGTGCTAAATGTACTGTTTAAGATGATGTAAACGCCATTGTGATCTATTCTTTTGTTTTTTCAAAAATTACAAAAAAATAATTTTTTGGACTTGTCTCTCACGACGTTAATATATTCGTTAGCGGCTAATTTTTACATTACTGCACATGAGACTTCATATAATGTCTTATAAAGTTTCTCGAAAGCTCAAAAGTCTTCTGTGAAAATGAGCTCAAATTTCCGCATTTTCAGAAACGCTCAAACGTTATTTTCTCAAAAAATGGCTCAAATTTTTTCTTCAAACTTTTTGTACGGATAATGCTAAATGCACTGTATAAGAGCATTTAGCATTATCAGTATTAAAAGCATTTTGCGGAATTATGTTTTATAAAAAATTACGTAATGTATTTTCTTAAATATCTCATTACTATGCACATTCCCAGCGATTTGTATAAATATTGCATTTGTGAATCGGAGTGTTTTAAATGACTTCCAATGAAGTGTGTCAAAAAGCCAAAATTTTTCTGTGAAAAAGAGCTTCAAATTTCTCATTCACAGCAACGTTTACACATTTTCTTGGCTTGAAAAATGGCTCCACATTTTTCGACGAAAATTTCCGCATAGGAGGAGTTTTTACTTTTCCAAAATATTCTTAAAGTAATATATCAGTTCTACAATTAGGAAACTGAAGAATTGAGAAAATTGCAACAACAAAAAAAATGTACTTTGGGCGGCGATAGTATCTCCCAAGAGGGTGGGGCAAGACTGAAGAGGTAGCCCAGCCCAAAGAAATTAAAAAAAAACTAACCACTACGAGAAAGTCTGTGCCATGTTGTAAAATCTTGAAAGGAGGCCATAAAAAACTTTTCGAAAATAGAATTATTTTCCGTAATTTTGTATGAAATAAAAATATTTTTAAACAATAATTTTCTAAAAACCGGCTACAAATATTTTCTTAAAATGTCTTCTTCGTATGTAGCAGAGGACGATTTGTGTCATGTTTATCATGCACTTCTTAGGCCCGCAACAGACCACACCGAGTGATGCATTTCCAGAAATGTGCGACGAGAAATGTGGAAAGGTGGCTCCGTAATTCCCCCTCTGTTTTACTGTATTTATTGGTTGAATTATGAATAAATTGTGAACGATCAACTAATTCAGAATAAAATTCACAATTAATAAATTCATTCATAAATAATAAATACGAATTAAGAAAATAGTGAATTAATTAAATTATTTCAAAATACCCCTTTAAGTTTCTTGCTTCAAATTTTTATTTTTATATTGCTCATTATGAACGTGTTTCATTTAAGTAAGAATATCTTTCACACAAGTTTTTTCTTGTTCATTCCCGTTTAAAAAGAAAGTCAAGTAAACAATTAAAAAACTGGTTGTTTATCATGTTTTTTACTGCTAAATAGTATAACCTCACTCAGTTTGTAGCGTTTTCCTGCTGTAGCGAAGGCATAAATGTCATATAAAAATGAAGTAGTAGAAATGTGTCCGTTGTCCAAGAAAACTCGCTCGCTGACCGACTCGTGCGAGGAACTCTTTCGCCTCCGCAGAGGCGAACGAGAAAACTCTTTCTAGTGTGTGGGGGGTCCATAAGTGTCCCTTATTTCGTTTTTCTACATTTCACGTCGTACATTTCTCGCAACGCATTCCTCGGTGTAGTCTGTTGCGGGCCTTAAAGTGTTAATCGAAAGATAAGACGCCCTTCCAAGTTCTGATAGAATTTGAATCGATTTTTACCGTCTACTTTTCGAGTAATAAGACCGTAGAACTTGTCATTTTAACAAGTGCTCTTAGTCTTGAAAGTCGCTAGTCTTGAAAAGGTTTTTAAAAACTATTGCTTCTGTAGCTAGCATAAGGAAGAATCAATGTGCGCCCTTTGAAGAACATCTACCGTTTCAATCGCGAGAATTCTGCAAAATAACTTGCATTATTTAGCCCGATGGCAGATTTCGCGCGCTTTCGAGAGGATCGAGACGGTATCGCAACACTGTGCGGGTAGAGCGCTTCATTCAAATCGAGCGATAATTTCTTGGCAAGAGATCTTATGCTTCTCTCGGTCTACTGGGCGCAATGAAAAGGTCCTCACTCCTGGAAAACCTTACCTTTAATATTAACCAGATTTCCAACAAAGCAGAAATTTGATGAATAGAACTGTCTCTAAGACCTTAATGAAACCCTCAAAGCAATAAATTTTCCAAATAAATCACTTCAATACTACATACTTCGACCAAATGGTTGATCTTGTGAGATTATAAATTACTACTTTTGTGTATACGTACGTATACGTACGTTTAACGTAGTAGTAATATACGTATATTGAGAAAGTTATGTAATGGTGTGCAAACTCGATTTCGAGATTTGAGCGGAAATACATGTTTTGGGGTTCCCTGATACCGAAAAAAGTCCTTTTTTTTCAAAACGTCCGTCCGTCCGTCTCTCCTTCTCTGTCCGTCTGTCTGGTGTATGTGAACAACTAACGTCTAAACAATTTTTTCCAAACTGAATAAACCCCCCGTGATCTGGTCTAATTCGAAGCACTGCGATTTTGAAAAACACTCATTAATTTTTGGGGGTACTTTACATGAAGCCCGTGAGATATTTTTAAAATTTTCTCAAAAATGACTCCAAATGTTTTCTTTAAAATTCTTGTAAGAGTAGAGTAAAATACACTTATAAAGGTGGCATAGGTCTCTTTTCGGCAACTTCCTACAACTACAATATTGACGATAGAGATTTTCATTCAAATGAAATTTGTTCTCCATAATTAGTTCTTTCATTAAGGTCATGCACATTTTTAGATATATTTAATAGTTTTCGCGCAATAATGCCTGTAATATGTGCAATTAAAAAAAAAACAAGATTTTCTCGAAAACAGCTCTAAATTCTTTCCTTAAACGTTTGGTAGGGATAGTGCTAAACGCACTCTATAAGTTAACATAAACGCCAGATTGCTTTATTCTTTTTTCTTCAAAAATTACAAAAAATTAATTTTTTGAACTTATCTCTCACGACGTTAATATTTACATTATTACGTTACACACCGTAATGACCGTGAAATTTGCTTTACTGCTCGGTGCTCATGTCTTTAGTTTTCGTTTTGAATACTGTTCATGTGGCCAATGTGAAAATGACTAATGCTTCTAGTAAAATTAAATCATTGCTTCCTGTAATTTTTAAAGGGCGACTTCCAAACCCGAGGGCCTCTGGTCCGAGGGGTTGGAAGTCGCCTGAGGGGCAAAAACATCTAGTAATGCCCGTGGTGCATACAAAACTTTATGGTTTACGTTCGTTGCTGAATCAAACAAGAATTCGAAACATTTTATATTTCTTGAAACTAAAGTGAAAAGACGCATTGCAATAGTCATTTGTCAATATGATGTCAGATAAACAAAACAGTGTGCATCTAATTACTATTGCATAATCGTTGCTAGACTCATTTTTTGTACAAAATTAAAGAATATTGAGAAGTTCCAGCGGAAATTCTCGCAAAAGCTAACAAAATTACGGACAGTTGTTTCAGGTAAAATGTCGAAAAATATACGAAAATGTTTATAATGTATTTGACAGTTATATAACAGTGTGAATAACTGCAAATTACGCTGATGAAACGGTACTTGCCTCTATTGCTGAAAGTTATTTGGAATACTTCATAACACGAAAAAATAATTTTTCCAGGATGTTACCCGATGTGCCTTATACATCTTATTACTACTACTGGTACTGCTACTCAAGAATGTGTCTCTATAAATTGTGATACGTAACAGTGAAATGTACATGACTGATAGCAATTATAAATTCACGGGAACATTCCAAAATTGCAGTTTTCATATCAATTAAGCAAAATAAGGTTTATAACGAGTTATTTTACTTATTTGAGCTTTATGCCATTTATTTATAGTATTTGCTTGCATCTTAACTGTAATAAATCGAATTCATAAAAATGTATGTGTTGTTTTGGAATTAGAGCGGCCATAAAGTATTCAAAAGGCCCGAGGGCATAAAGAACCAGAGGGGCCCGCAAGGGCATTAACAATACCAGTCCTTGTTTTGTTTGCGGTCAGTAAACACACAGCAATGGTCTAGTAAACCATAAAATATTCTAATCTTCATGTGTGCTAAATCGTAGTAGTATAGAGATAAAAGCCTTCCGTGATTCCTGCCCATGAAACTAAATTGACATTAATTTCACTTTCTCACCTTACGAATTCTTCGGAAGAAGAGAAAGTTAGGTAATCGTGCGCCGGAATACAGCGAATTTTCGCCAGAAAAAAACTCTTATAGTTGGGCTCTGCTAACGGAAAAGTAGATTAATCCTGTTGCTAAATTTAGAAAAAACTAGAGGTGCTATTGAATGGCACTGACTTTCTCACACTTGTTAGTTTTCTAAACTGCTTAGCCTCGACTAGCTTTTGGGGTACGTCTTATTCCTTTCCCATCTGCTATCTTTTGCCGCCCAAAGGACATTTTTTACATTTTCTCAATTTTTTGGCTGCCAAATGCTAGAACTGAAACCACCCCAAACGTATTCCACTGAGATGGCTGAGGTGGTTAATCGGCGTGTCTTCTCTTTGGAAAGAAGATTCGCTGGATCGAGGCTTGATAGGGGATTATTATTTGTCACAATTCTCTGTTGCCGCAGAAAGTAATTGAAAATTTCAGAAACTTATTGAAAACCATTTGAAGCAATTCTAATCACAAAACAATTAATGAAGATAAATTAGTTGTGCTAAACAGCACACAATACACTCTCACAACATTGCAAACTTTTCCATTATATTATTTTGCTCCATGAACAAGCAAAATTGTTTTCAACCAGCAAAAATTATTTTACGTGCCGAGTTATGCCGTCTCAGTTGGCATCTTTTTCTGCCCTGTCTAATGTTAGAACTGAAACACCAAGCACTAATGGCTAATCATGGGGCCGAGGTGGTGAAATGGCGGGTACTGTTTCAGCTGTTCGGAAGAAGAGGCCGCTGATTCAAGTATCGCTCAGGGATAATTATTTGTCACAATTATGTGTTGCGAAGAAAACTATTAAGAATTTCAGAAACATTATTGAAAATCATTTGAAGCAATTCTACTTACATATACAATCAATTAAGATACTACATGAACTGTAAGTGTGTATATGTGATTTTCGTATTTTAAACTTCTAAACAAGTTTTCAACTCTCCTGTTCGATTTGTAAAACGTATGTCACATCAAATTAATTGTCTTTCTGTGCATCTGTATGAACCGATTTAAGTAAACTAATCAATCTATCAACACGCAATTTAAATACAATATATTCATTACCCGTCGGACCGACTTATCTTCTAACCGACCTTCACGGCTGATCGGAGAGGTGGCTCAGGGTATTAACTAATGTCATTGTAGTTCAACTGACGGGGAGGTGCTAGGTTCGAGTCATGACGACGGCGGTATTTTCGACACTAGCTGGATAGCTAGGTCGAGTCCTGTTGCTGAGTGGGAAAGATTTCTACCTGCCGGCTGCTTTGGTCGGTAGCTTTCCATGGTTTCTCTGATCAACGTCAGGCCAATGCCGCAGCAGAGTCCTATCAAACGGACCCTGCGATCTTTTCTTCCCATTCCTCGTCCTATCTACCCTTTACTTACACACTTGTATGCAACACACCATCACAACATGGCGGGAGCTTACAGCTTGTATCGGCTAGGAAGACACCCTTTGGTGAGAGGCACCTGATTGGGGGAAAATCCCACTAGCCGATGGTAGGTGTCGTGACCGGCCGCACATGATTGAATGTGCCGCCACAGGAGCACGTCAGGGGGGCGTTACCGCCCCTGGCGGCAGCGGCCAGCAACAAGCGCGGGCCAGCTGTGCTCGGCTGAGTGCGGCCGCCACGCCTGAGCGAGCGGGGCAAGATTCGACCCCGCCCCTTTTACACAGCCAGTCGGCGGGCCTACGGCCCGGGGGGCTATAAAACCTCGACGCGGAGCTGAGGCAGCAGTCAGTGAGTGAGCGAGCGAGCAGCGGTGAAAGTGCGTCGAGACAGTGGTTAAGTGGTGGTTACGGTGAAGTGCGATAGACTACGACAACAGCGCTACGACAACGGACTCTCCTTTCTGATTACTTGGTGGACTCGGAATACATTGGTACATCTTCTGGACTTACGGCAACACGGCTTCGTCTCTGTACCAATTCTCCAGGATATCCGGCACTATAGCTCTGTACCTGTTTCTGGCAATAAATTGTTTAGTGAACCTTTGTGTTTGTAACTTGGACACTTCAGTAGGTCGGCGCTTCATTTAGCTATCCTGGGCGGGAAGATCACAGCTACCTCCCATGCAAAAACGTATACTATACATTCGGGACTAATGACCTTGGAGTTGGCCCTAATACGTGGAACTAATGACCTTGGAACCACTATCAACCAACCTATCAATCAACCTATCAACCTAACAGCTGTCAGTCCGTCTGTGGACAACTACAGCTCCTAAACCTTTCAGCCGATTGTCTCCAAAATTGATATTTCCTGATAGAGCTGAACAGATTGGAGGCTTTGGGAGTTTCTGACATATATTTTCATTGTTGATGTGTTTTTTTACATGAATCAGGCATTTACCTTTTTATGCCTCTGCCCGAGAGCGATCTCTAGGGTTCTTGTATGGAAAAGTGGTATGACTGCCGACAACTCTGACGAATTGAGATCAAGTCTCAAAGCGAAAAAAAAATGCTGGTTGAAATCACGTTTGCTGGTTTATTTAGTAGTATAATATTGCGGAGCATTTGCAACCAATACGAGAAAGTATGTGCTTTGGTAGCACCACTAGTTTGTATACGTAATGTTGCTTTCTGTTCTACTATTAGGAATTCGAAAAATTCTGAAAACATGAAAAATTGTGTTAGGCGCTAATAGATGGCGACCGAAAAGATGGTGGAAAATGTGGCCCAGATTGAAGAGGAAGGAAAATAATTAATATGAGAAAGTCTGTGCCATTATTTAGCACCACTAGTTAATTTCTCGTATATATATATATATATATATATATATATATATATATATATATATATATATATATTTGTGACCGCACAAAGTCACAATATTACGTAGTTGCACTTTTGACTAGGTTAATCAGTGTAAGCTCTATGACGAATAAATAAGTAGTTGCTCATTTGACTAGGGTAGTTGGGGTAGAAGCTTGAGAGAAGAGCAAGAGGTCTTTTGGGTTATGGAAGCTGCCACGAGTGCGTCTGGAGGTGTTTGAGAGAAAGGCACTGCTTGGAACCGGGAACCGGCCGAGAAAATTCTGGGCTTCGCCTACCAGCGTTCTAACATCGTCACCGATAAGTAGACGTGTTCACTTTTGCTTTATGCCAGAGTTCTTTTTGTGAAAATAATGAGATCGGATCAAGCCAATTGACTTTGGGATACTGAAGGATTGTTCGCCAGCGAGATTATTTCACAATAGCCTCTGAGTGAGGGCGTGTAGTACGGCGACACTATTGATGCTGCCACAACCGGTAAAGTTAAAGTAGAAAGAGTAGACCATAGATAAACAATTTTATGCTGACTGATTAAGGTTTAGCAATTGTGAGTCTGCCTTTTTCTTAGAATGTGGGAGAAAGTGGTTAAGAATATTCACCTCAGTTGTTTTCGTTGTAAATGAGAGTTTTTAGTTGTTGCATGTTGAACAGTGGAAGTAAATTTTTGTTAAATTAGTTGTCTTTACTTTTCAGAGGTATGAAAGGTTATTGCTGCAAGTCAGAGCCTCTTGTTCATAATTATCAAGCTTCCACTATATTGCAAAACCAATTTTGGGGTTTGATATCACTTGTATTTACAGTAATTGTGGTGATCAGTAATTGAAATCACATGTTAATTATTACCAAGATTCCACTATATTGTGAAACCAATTTTGGGGTTTGATATCACTTGTATTTACAGTAATTGTGGTGATCAGTAATTGAAATCACATGTTAATAATTAATAAGATTCCACTATATTGTGAAACCAATTTTGGGGTTTGATATCACTTGTATTTACAGTAATTGTGGTGATCAGTAATTGAAATCACATGTTAATAATTACCAAGATTCCACTATATTGCCAAACCAATTTTGGGGTTTGATATCACTTGTATTTACAGTAATTGTGGTGATCAGTAATTGAAATCACATGTTAATAATTACCAAGATTCCACTATATTGCAAAACCAATTTTGGGGTTTGATATTACTTGTATTTACAGTAATTGTGGTGATCAGTAATTGAAATCACATGTTAATAATTATCAAGCTTCCACTATATTGTGAAACCAATTTTGGGTTTGATATCACGTGCAACTAAAGTGAGTGTAGGGTGATCAGGAATTAGAATCACATATGAAGAATTCTCATGCTTTCACTATATTGCGAAACAATTTTTTTTGGTGGAGACAAATGTGAAAGGAGTCATGGTGTATAGAATCCAGGATAACTTCTGCAATTGTTTTTTGAAAGAGTGAAAATATATTTAATTTGTATACAATTGAGTGTATGAGTATGACTGATAACCTATCGATCAAGATCCCAAAGCCCAGAGATTAGACAAGTTCATTGGCTCAAGTTTGGAATGAGTATAAGATATTTTAGGCAAAACAGAAAGTTAAGCTGTAGTGTGTACACTTCCTGGAATATAGAGGGATGGGTGTACGGTTACAATATATATATATTCTAACACACCCACCTACTACCTTCCACACGTGGGAGAGCTTAATAGTATGAATGCTCGTGAAGCGAGCTTGAAATTCCCAGGAAGCAGGATCTTTTGGGTATGAGAAAGGTCTGAACCCTAATGACACAATGAATCAGATAAAATACGAATAAAATGAGCATATATTCAATGAAAAAATTACAGTGACACAATTATATAACGGGATTACGCACTTTAAATAGTTAATCACCGAAAAAAAACAGAAAACAAGGCAAAACAAAAAAATTGGCGTTATCTCGACTGCCTGAACACACTTTCACCGATTACAATTCACAATTGGTCATTCCTCTTTCTAAAGTTTCATCTACCACATTATTTTACTCTTTCTACTCTCTAGTTTTTCCGTGCACGGCTTTTAAAATGAATTTTACACTTGTTTTAAATTATCCCGTTCAGAGGTGCTAGCCTTGGGCTTCGCACTCACTAAAACACTGTGAACTTTAAACAGAAAAAAAACAATAAAACGTAACATACACGTTACTTAAATCTGACCCCTTCACATATTACAGAAAACAATTACTTTTAACACAATACAATAAACTATGACTTTTCCAGATAACATCAACTGTACATGTGAAAATCATGAATTATTTAAGTAAAATTGTACAAGGTATGGCTTCTTTGAATGAATTCAATAACACGCGCGGTAAATGAACTTGAAACTGCCACTCACATCGTTCGGAATACTTCTCCTACCAATTTTGGACTTTTCACCCACTTTTAACACGAATTGTCGTGTATTTGCTGCTATTCTCTATCCCCAACTGATCGCCGCATAAAAGTTGCCAGTTCTTTTACCTCAACAGCTCCACATCGCTCGCCTGTAGGTAACCTTGGGGATTTTCGGTCGCTCGCAGCCCCGCGTGGCCACGCATCTTCGCTTGCTGCCCCACGACGTTACCAGTTTCCTTCTCTCGAACTCTGGATTCAGTCAAGCTTCCAATTTCCACACCCTTCTCCCGTTCTCCGGACCCGTACGATTCTCGTTCCAGTCCAAATCTTTCTCACCTACGCTTCGCTCTTCCTGGGGTCGTCCTTCTGCCGCGCCTCGTACAAGTTTGTTCGCACTTCCAGCCTCGAATTATTAATGTTGCTGAAGTATGCTTTAAATGCCCGGCTTACCTACCACACTTTGTGCGTGTGTGGTCTCAGCGTGCAATATGAGATGCTGGATTTAGTTAATGTCCTTCTGGGCGAATTTTACAAATTTGAAATTACTTCGAAGTCAAACAGTCATTTCACTTGCTCTCTCAAATATTGTGAATGTTAATGCGAAGAATGTTTGTGCACTCCACTTCTTAATTGCATAACTTTCGAAGATACGCTTCTCAAGCTAACTTTTCCAACTAACTCCAAGTTAAAATAAACTCCTATGTTATCAAGTTACAATCGCCTTCAGAAATCAGTCTATTCACCGTCGCTGCTGTAATCAAAGAGAGCTCAGTCTAGTCGCCGTCGCTGCTGCAATGACAGAGGGCTCCTCCGAGGCGCGCCGCGATACTTATGGTACTCGCACCTGGGGAAATTTTGGAGGGGTGAATATTCTCCTCTTTTCGTGACCTCCCGGAAAAACATTATTCGCTAGTTCGGGCGTCAGAGTTTGAAAAGCTGTGGGTAGATGGCGCGTTTACAAGCCATCGCTCCGCCGCGTACCGTACTCCTCTCTGTTCGTGGGCTTCTTTTCGTAGCTGATGGTGGCGTTATGGGGTTGTCTAATCTCATGACGTCACAATATATATATATATATATATATATATATATATATATATATATATATATATATATATAGAGAGAGAGAGAGAGAGAGAGAGAGAGAGGGTGGTCCACAATAATATCCCTATTTTTTAATGCTACTTTATAATAAACTATGTAATATTAATAAATTTAGTGTTTTAATATGCTCAATTGTATGCCATTACGTGGCATTATATAATTGTTACGTAATTATTGTTTCTTCCAGGTCAAACCACTAATAAACTGAAGATGGCGCAAAGACTAGACGTTAATAGTGCTTGTCTGTAATAGTGCAGAGATGGTGGAGACGGGAGAGGAGGGGGCACGCGACTCTGGACGTGAAAACAATGAAGATATTGCATGCGAATTTGTTCCGTACGGGTTCGGTTAGTCACCAAAAGGGTGCACAGTCCCCAAAGGGAGTTGTCACTGAAGAGGCTAAAACCAACGCCTCTGCCGCGTTTGAGCAAAGTCCCTGAGATAATATAAAAGGGAATCTGGCTTATCGTTTGGTTCGGTCCAAGGGATAATGAAAGAGGTCGAATGGAGACCATGGAAAACACATTTTGTCCACGCTTTGTCACCGGAAGCCTGTGATGTTAGGATGGAGTTCGTTGAATCCACATTGCAATAGATAAAAGAAGAACCAGATATCCGGGGTAACATTCTGTGGTCAGACGAAGCAGCGTTCCATGTGGGTGGGTTCATAAACCGCCATAACTGTCATTACTAGGCCCCTAGTAACAACTGATCTGGAGCTGCAATTGCAGTCACGTCCTTCACCGACTGTGAAGTATGACACGTTCAGCAGTCCTTACATTCGTTGTAAAACAATGAATGCGGAAAGGTATGTGCACATGCTATAAACTTTTGTTTATCCCATTGCGTTAACCTGGGACGGATTGGACAATTTGAACTTCAGGCATGATGGGGTACCTCCCCATTTTGCGTTGATTTCGCGAGAATGCCTTGACAAGGCTTGTCCAGGCCGCGTTATTGGACGCCGCGGAAATGTTGAGTGGCCCTCGAGAAGTCCAGACTTGAACCTATTGGATTTTTTCCTCTAGAGGTATTTGAAAGAGAAAGTGTACGTCATAAAACCGCGTGATTTGGACACTTGGAAGCAGTCATTAAGGAAGAGTGGGCGCGGGCATCAAACGACATGTTGCAATTGTCTGTGAGGACTGTTGGGCCCCGATTACAACGGTGTGCTACTAATGCGGGTGCTTACGTTGATATATGAAATGGCAAGGCCTGTAGAACATTGTACAATTGACAGAAACCGTGTAACATTGTTAATGACAGAATAAAATGAAAATAGGGCTATAATTGTGTGTGTGTGTGTGTGTGTGTGTGTGTGTGTAAAGTAATTAAGTACATAGTATAGAGAAAGTTATGTAATGCTGCTGAAAATCGATTTCGGGATTTCGACAGAAATATATGTACTGGGGTCCCCTGATATCGAAAGTCGAACAAAAAAAATAATAGAGCATTATGGCGTTTATGTCATCGTATAGGTTACATTTGGCATTACCCCTTCTAAAAATGTAAAGAAAACATTTAGAGCCATTTTGGAGAAAATCTAGTTTTTGTCATTTTTTAAAATTGCAAATATTGCAGGTACTATTGCACGAAAACTACTAAAACCGATTTTGTGAAAATTTTGAAAATGTCCGGGAGGCTTCATGTAAAGTATCCCCAAATTTTTTTCAAAATTTCAAAGCTTGAATTAGAACCTGATGGACAGGGGTTTCTTCAATTTGGAAAAGATCGTACGTGTGGTTTCAGAGCTAGTTTGTTCACATACGACAGACGGATGGTCGGACAGATGGTCGGACGGACGTTTTGAAAAAAAAAGCACTTTTTCGGTATCAGGGAACCCCAAAACGTATTTCCGTTGAAATCTCGATATCGATTTTCCGCAGCATTAAATAACTTTATACACGTATATTACACCCGTTTATACGTATGTAAACGAGAATGTTACTAGAAGTGCTACAGAATGGCACAGACTTTCTTGTAGCAAAGTTTTTTAATTCGCTAGGTGTGGTCTGGCTTGCTCCATTCTTTGGACAGCTCCCATCCATCGTCGCACAAAGTACATATTTTTGACAGTTCCCAACGTTTTGCTTTCCCAATGGAAGAACCGAAATATTACTTCAATAATATTAAAGAAGAGTAAAACTTAAATAGAAATTTTCATTGAAAAATTTGAAGCCGGTTTTAAGAAAATGGCGATTAAACATTACTGTAAATGGGAAATTGGAAGCTCTTTTTACTAGAATCTATTGAATTTTCAAAAAACTATACTTGATTTCATTTGAATCACTTTGACTCACATATGCAATAATGTAGACAAATCGAAATAAATGTGCATATTAACGACGTGAGAGACATTTAAAAAAATTGCATTTCTGTAAGTTTTGAAATAACAAAAGAATAGAGCAAAACGAACTTTACGTCATATTAAACGGTGCAATTACCACTATTCATTGGATAAGTTGGAAGAAAAAACTTGGAGCTATTTTTGAGAATATGGCGTTTTAACGTTTCTGAAAATGCAGAAATGTTAGAGTATTTTCACAGACAGCAATTGAGGTTGCGAGAAACTTTATTTGCCATGATTTAAAGCGCATGTACTCATAAATACAATAACGGAAGGAAATCGCCTCTAATGTACATATTACTGACGTTCGAGGCAAGCCAAAACTAGAGGTGCTACAGAATGGCTTTCTTGTAGCAAAGTTTTCTAATTTCCTTGGTGTGGACTGGTTTTAAGGTTTCGCTCCATTCTCTGGCCAGCTGCAATCTATCGTCACCGAAACCTTTTCTTGACATTTTCTCAACTTTTTGCTTGCCTAATAGTACAACCTAAATATTACGTCAAGTATATTAAAGAAGAACCTCGTCCTAAATAGACATTTTCATTAAAAAAACTGAAAACGGTTTTAAGAAAATGCCGATTAAGCTTTACAGTAAATGCAAAATTTGAAGCTATTTTTCACAGGAATCTATTGAGTTTTCGAAAAACTTCATTTGAAGTCATGGAAAGCACTTCCACTCACAAATGTATTAATGTATACAAATCAATGGAAATGTGCATATTAAGGGCGTGAGAGATATTTAAAAAAATTACATTTCCGTAATTTTTGAAAAAAGAAAAGAATTCACCAAAATGAACTTTACATCAAATTAAACTGTTCCATTACCACTATCTGTTGGAATAGTTTGAAGAAAAAATTTGGAGTCAGTTTTGAGGAAATGACTTGTGAGCGTTTCTGAAGCAGAATTTGGAGCTCATTTTTATAGAAAACCTTTGTGTCTCCGAAAAACTTTATTTGACATTGTTTAAAGCACATGTACTCAAATATAATAATGTGAAGAAGTCGACTTTAGTAAATATTATCGACGTGAGAGACAAGTCAAAAAATTACGTTTTTGTAATTTTTGCAAAAACAAATGAATATAACAATATGGCATTTATGTCATCGGTTAGGATACATTAGGGACTGCCCCTACCAAAACTTTAAAGAAAAAATTTTGAGTCATTTTTGAGAAAATCTTGCTCTTGCAATTTTTTAAAATTGCTAATATTGCCTGCAATTGCACTATTGCGCGCAAAGTACTAAAATTTTCAAAACAATCAATTTCAATCGACAATTTTGAAAGCAATACATTACTTTAATGAAAGAACTATTTACTACAGTACTACAAATTTCATTTGAAAGAACAATCTCTGAATTCAATTTTATAGTTGTAGGAAGACGCTGAAAAAAATTAAACCTTTTTGAATTTTCGAAAATTCAGAGTTAACCGTGTAAATCGGACCTATGCCACATTTATAAGTGTATTTTGCTCCATTCATAAAAGAAACTTAAAGAAAAAATTTGAAGCCGTTTTTGAGAAAATTTTGAAAATATCCGGAAGGCTTGATGTAATGTGCCCCAAAATTTTAAAGAATGTTTTTCAAAATTTCAAAGCTTCAACTAGATCCAGATAGACAGAGGATTATTCAATTTGGAGAAGATCGTACTAATGGTTTAGGCGCTGGGACTGTTCACTGACGGACCGACGGACGGACAGACAGAGAGACGGATGGACGGACGGAAGGGCGTTTTGCTTCGAATTGGTTTCTCGGTATCAAGGACCCATGAAACAGGGATTCTGGCTACTCTACGTGTTAGGGGAGTTTATTTCTTAATTTAGCAACTGGATTTATCCACTTTCTTGTTTTAAGGGTCCGACAATGAATTTTTTTTCTGTCAAAAATTCGCCGTTTTTTCGCGCAGCATTACATAACTTTCTCTATACTACGTATATTACTCCGTATATACATATGTATACAAGGAATTAACTAGAGGTGCTACAGAATGGCACAGACTTTCTCATAGGAAATTTTTCTAATTTCCTAGGTGTGGTCTGGCTATAAGGTTTTGCTCCATTCCCTGGCCAGCTGCCATCTATCGTCACCCAAAGTACATTGTTTTGACAATTTCTCAACTTTGCTTTCCTTGTAGTACAACTGAATCATTATTTCAAGAATATTAAAGAAGAGTAAAAACTCGTCCTAAATTTCATTGAAAAATTCGTAGTCGTTTTTAAGAAAATGGTGATTGATCATTACTGTAAATACGAAATTTAAACTCTTTTTGATGGGAATCTAATGAGTTTTCGAAAAACTTCATTTGAAGTTATTTGAAGCACTTACACTCACAAATATAATAATGCATACAAATTGATTAAAATGACTATGTTAACGGCGTAAGAGGTACACCTGATGAGAGATTTGTATGCATTATTACATTTGTGTGTGGTAGAGCTTCAAATGATTTCTAAAGGCCTTTCTCTAAAATTCAATAGATTTGTGAGGAAAAGAGCTCCAAATTTCGCTTTTACAGTAATGCTTAATCGCCATTTTCTTAATAACGGCTAAGAATGTTTGAACGAAAACTTCTATTTACGACGAGTTTTTTCTCTTCTTTTTTATTCTTGAAGTAATAGTTCAGTTGTTCTTCTAGGAAAGTAAAAAGTTGAGAAAATGTCAAAAAAAGTACTTTGGGCGACGATAGATGACATCTGGTCAGAGAATGGAACAATACCTTAAAGCCAGGCCACATTAAGGAAATAATAAAAAGTTGGAACGAGAAAGTCTGAGCCATTCTGTAGCACCTCCAGTTACTTTCTCGTATACGTACGTATATACGGAGTAATATACGTAGTATAGAGATATATTATGTAATGCTGCGACAAAAAACGCCGGATTTTCGGTAGAAAAAATTTATTGCCGGACCCTGATACCGAAAAAGTAGATAAATCCAATTGGTATAGTGAAAGAAAAAATCCTCTAAC